>MDKH01144211.1:0-38219 GCA_005239495.1 Nicotiana undulata | reverse complement strand
CGCCCCGCCCCGCCCCACCCCATTGCCATCCCTAGACATAGTTAATGCCTTTAGAACCAAAAATCATAAAGTAATAATAAAAAAATATGTATGTAACTTATATACAAAGTTAACTGCATAATGTTTCTTACACTTTTAGTATATTAAACCTGTTTTAGTAGGTATATAATTTGCCTTATTTTCCAAGATGCAAATCCAACTTAATTGATATTTATATTTAATTAGTTGATAGTGCAAAAATTCATTTACATAGTCAGAATATAAAACTCAAACTCTAGAAATATAGGTGGCCTATATCAAGAGGAGTGTAGACATGATATTCTGGCAGAGGCGGATTCAGAGTTTAAATTATATAGGTTTAACCTTTATGTTTATTACTATTGAACCCATTTTATATTTAAAAATTTTGGTTCAAATATATTATTTGTTGTAATTTCAATAAATTTTTACACATAAATTATTTTAATACTCCATATCAAAAATTATTAGTTCAGTTGAACACGGTATCAGAAGTCTAAATCCGCCTTTGAGTCTTCTCAAGTGATTAAGAAAGATCTTTAATTACACGTTTTCATTTATTAGAATACGAAAGAATTAATTCTCTTAGCATTAACATATTAATTAATTGCCTCAATAAATTTAACTTGTCAAAAGTAGTCTTTTTAGTGCGAATGTGAATATTGGGACCAAAAGCATGCATGACAAATAGCAATATTATTCTCAAATGAACCAAAACTTTATATTTTGTTTATATAATGGCTTAATTAATTATTTGTTTAAACCTATGCTTTTGAAATTAACACTTTCATTTTGTCATCATCTCCTTTTTTTAATCTTAATTTTAATAAAACATAAAGTAGCTTATTCTCTAAAGACCCAATAAATAGGATCCACTTGTTTTGTGGTCCTCTGGGTTGAGGCAAAAAGTAGAAAAAGAATAGAACAACTGTCTGAAAAGTATGTATATACGGTCAGATCTCTCTATGACAGTATTAATAATACTTCTCTACAAAAATTAAGTTTTTCTTATATTATAATATATGTTCTCTATAACAGAACTTCGCTATAACATTCAAAAATATTCGGAACAAACAAAAATATTATAGAGAGGTTTGTCCGTTCAATTAAGCAATGGAATATTATTTTTCCACATGGTGGGGAACCCATATTTTTGGAACTTCCCCATGCATAAATTATATGTCATGCAACTGAAAGATGCTTCTATCAACTATTAGGTCATATCTTGTGCTAATCTTTTTTGATTCTCATTCTTGATTTGCATTTTCTCTTTTTGTATTTAATTGTGTGTTGAAAGAGTTTGAATATTGAAACAATAAATTTAATGCCTTGAAGATATTAGGTATATAATACGCGTGGTCTTGTTCATACTTACAGATTTGGGGCGACTTATAAGTTACGAGTTCGAGCCGTGAAAATACCATTAAAAAAGTTGTATACATCACTCCTTGGCAGTGGCGTACGTATTCATCCTTGTTCCATGCAGTGTCATGTGACACTGCTTTAATGCATTTGTGTACTAGATATGTATAAGAAAAATAAAAATATTGAGGATAAATATAAAGAATGACACCGTTTGACAAATAGGATTTATTCATTTGCTCACTTCTTTGAATTGTGACAACACTTATGAAAATCTTATGTACGCTCCTGCCCCAGATGAAACTCTTTCCCGAACCTTACATTAACGTGAAATGCCTGGTGCACCGAATTGCCCGTTAGTCTCATTCATACTTAGGCTTCACAAGTTGGTTGACAAATTCTCAAGATATAGGAAACAACCTAGGCAAGATGAGTAGATGACTACGGGGTTTAGCTTTCATTTTCAAAATTGTGCTTAATTTCTAAGGGTATTATCACTTTTAGCATACGCCAGAAATTATTTACATGATAGCCGAAAAAGCTTATAAAATTTGTATAATTTTTATATATAACATACATGCTGCATATTTATACAAATTTTAAACATTTTTTCCGCTATTATTTTTAACACGGCTATTATCATTTTTCCTAATTTCTATGCATCCACAGTTAAAAAATGTCTATTTACCATTCATAATCAAGTCGAATTATACTTCTGGTCAGTGACGGATGCAGTTTTTCGGTTTTTGTGCTGCGGGTCAACCCAATATTTTCGATACATAATATAGATATATGTGAAACATCATTACAATTTCAATAAATATGAATTTGAATCCATAATTTTAAAAGTATACTAAAAACCTTAAAGATCTAAGTCTTCAAATTTAAATATTGATTTGTCCTCCGCTAATAGAATAAAAATTCGTGAGATTATAGTATATATATACTCTTTCTTTTGTTTTGTTGTTATGTAACAATAAAACCCTACTTTTGTTGTTCTAATGACACTAAGAAAAAGGAAAGTTACCGAAAAATAAGAGGAAAAAATAACACAACAAAATTACAGTAAAAAAACATATTTCAAATAATTAAGGCAAGTATAGATAAATCTATATTATTATAAGAAGTATATACAAGTAACTTGATAAGAACGAAAATTAACCTACCATAATGGGTTAATTTACGCATTGATAGCTAAAAATATTTATAACTCAAATTTACATGGATATTTAATGTTCACGTCATCTTGTGCACATCTCGATTATTTTTTCAGATATCTGAATTGGTAGCAGATATCTTTGCCAACTGAAATTAAAAAGAAAAAAAAAATGGGGCACAAGGCATAAATACCGCATTCATGCAGGATTCAGGAAAGGACGGCACCCCAAGAGGTGTGAAGTAAGCAGTCTTCTCTAATGCAAACATTAGTGTTTGCTTCTATAGCTCAAACTCGTAAACTATATAAAAGCCGCACGAAGATAACTTTACTATTGTTCCAAGGGTCCCTTTCTCTCACCGAATATTAGACAAAAAAAAGAAGAAAAAAAGTACGAGAACTCTGTAAAAGAGAATGCTTGTTGTAATCAAGAAACTGCAACCCCATCTGGATTGTTATTCATCCAAAAAAACCTAGAAGGTTTTGGCTGGAAATTCCTTCTTCTTTGAAGATCATGGCTAGAAGGCTTTATAATTTGAAGAAGCAAAGATTTCTTAGCCAATTCCCAATTACAATTTGAACTATTTTTTGATGATTTTCGAACATTTCTATGAAAACTGCATCTGAAAGAACCTGGATGTGTAGTAGGAGAACAAGTACAAATACGTTTTAGTGTATTAGATTTTGAAGAAGCCATGGAAGAATTTTCAAAGGTTTTCTTTTTGAGAATATGAAAATAAAGAAATTAAAGGGAAATGGTTGACACTTGTTTGTGAAGCAAACCATTTTATTCTTTCTAGGTTTGTGTTTATATAGAATTTTCTTTGCTTTGAGAAATTACATTGGTAGCCTTGGTTTGTTTAAATGTTTTGTAATATAATTATTTATTATCGGAATTTAGTGATTTATTGATTTTGATTCGCGTCGGGTAGCCCTACCAAGTGGGTAAAAACGCTTTTTACCAAGAAGTTCTCCGTTCCTAGGGTTGGAATACAAGATCACCAATTTGGATTCGCGTCGCATAAGTTCGTTAAGGGGGTAAAGTGCTCCCTATCAAGAAGTTCTTTGTTCCTAGGGTTAGAAGTCGAGACCACCAATTTGGAGTCGTGGGAGATAGGCACCTTGAGGGGGGTAAAGTGCTCCCTACCAATAAGTTATTTAGTTTTAGGGTTCTAACTCGAGAGTCTGGTTAATTATAGTTACAATAGCACGGGTTAGCCAGTTTTCGGACTGATAATTGAATAGCCAGTGTTTACAAAGTCATTGAAAAATAATCACTATTTTGCTGCAACATGAAAAGTTTCAGCATAATATACTGGAGATTGGAGCACCTCCGTATGAAGCACCTCCGTATGAACTTCCAGCATATTATGCTGGAACTCCAATACACGAAAAGTTCCAGCATAATATACTGGAGATTGAAGTACCTATGTATGAACTTCCAGCATATTATATTGGAACTCCAGCACATTATGAAATTCTAGCATGTTATGCTGGAAGTTCACATGTTAAAAATTCAAACTCCAGCATATTATGTTGGAATATTTTCCATACTTTGAACAACGTTTTTGTTCAGATTCATCTTTACGTGAAAAGTGGCAAAAATTCGATCATTTTGAAAATGTGATTATTTTTCAATTACCACTTGTAAATCTGGCTATTTTTGAATTTCCCCCGAATTATTCCACCACACATCTGGGCCAATCTTGGTTTGTTCATTTATTAAAACTTTAATTTGATTGACTATTTTCAAGATTTTGATTATAATTAATTAGGACCCGTTGGAAATTAAACTTTTGCGATATAGGTACTTAATTAAGAATTAGATAAGGGCGTTTTTCTTAAAAGAGCGTAGAGCGTTATGTATAATTATTGGTGTATAAAGAATTTTTATATTATTTGTACAATATATTTGATTATAACAGGGACATATTTTATTTAATGCAATTGCCTTGACATCTTTTTCAACTTTTTAGAATTTTAAATAATTGAATATCTCAACGAACTAAATTCACCGAAAAGTGTTTTTGGAGGGGCCACTAAAATTAAAAGAACACAACAACTATGAGTTGGCGAAGATAGAAAAATTAATTGATTGATAATTGAAAACTTTATCAAAATGATAATGACATAATTTTAACATTACAAATGACCAAAAATTGTTGTATGGTTTTCAAAAATTTCAAATAATTTTATAAATCAAACAGAATTACAAACACGATTTTTTATGTGAATGATACCATAAGTCGGATTTATAAGTAGCTCATTACAAAAATTGGTTAATTCATAGAATATTATTAATATTAGCCAATTAGCTATTTGTAGCAAAAAAAATACCAAAGTTTTATTTTCTTTTGGGTGGGTGTTATTAGAATAGATTGGATATATCTTATCGAGCTTCGATCTCAGTTTTGAGATGATTTGGTGAAGTTTTGAGGTGGTTTGAATTGAAAATTCGAAGTAAAAACTGAACATGAAAAATAATGATGTGTATGTATCACACTGTGTATCATTTGTGTATATAGTTGTATCAACTGTGTATCGCATGTATATTCATGTATATCTGTGTGAGAGAAACATGCATGATATATGTTTGATACATGTGTCGCCGAAGAATTTTTTTAAACTTGGTTTAATTACGAATTTTGATACAAAACCAGTCCAAATCACCTCCAATCTTCCTCAAATTTTGTATATTGACTTATCTATATGTTTTCAACGAATTTCAACTATACCCATTGAAAAAGTTTCTTTTTTTTGCTTAGATTTTTGGAATATTGTATTTTTTTTATATATTTAATCACTTTATTTGCTACCCCATCTACGAAATTTCCTTTTTGTCTTGCATCTAATGTTGCGAATCACGCTTAAAAATATGGAAGGAGATTTTTACATGTGATTCTTTGAGAGAAAGAACCTTATTTATTTGGTTTTTCTATTTTTATACGTGCTTGGCTAGTTTTGGTAAATTTATGACTAATGGTTTGAGGTCGGTAAGCTGAGACTTATTTAGGACATTTGTGTAAGTTTCCCCTAAAAAATCAACTGAAAGCTATTTTCTAACGATTTTTTTAGGGATTTTTTCCTTCCTATACCATATATAAAACCTTATTACCAAAAATGTGCATATTTCCATTATTACCCGCCATGTTTATATTTTTCCTACAAAATTTATACCATTCATTAAATACCCAATATTAAGAGTTGATTCCTTCCAAATTAGGCGCCTACAAATCTGGGACTAAATATTTGAATTGATTACGGCGTTAATATTTGATTGAGCAGATGATTTTTTGCCTTTATCACTTTCTTTATGCACATGATGTTGATTCGCTGGTGGAGCAGATTCTTCACTCTTTTGAGTACTCACAATTTCATCTCCTTGATAATTCAGGTTCGTTAACCCAGAACCAAGATCCGAAGCTGAAATTGATGATGTTTTTTCCAATACTTGCTCTTTTCTTAAACAACTTTCTTGTTCTACATTTTTTATAGTAGTAGTAGTATAGTTGTTCACATCAGATTCATCCCCACTACTAACTGAAAATTCAGCAAAAATCTCTGCGTCCATCTCCAATCGTGAAACTTTCCATCTCGTTATCCCTTTTATCTTTGGTTGTTGTGTTACTCAAAGATGAAGTGTACGCGATTTCAATATGGAATTGAATATCACCAATGAGAACACAAAGTGCAGGTTTGTTATGTTACAAATTCTATGAAAGTCTGATTTTATGTTAATATCTATAAATTTTCTACAAATAAACTACAAATCAGTTTAAGTATGTATAAAACAATATTGTTTTAAGTGTATCTACAAAATTACTACATTTATACTACAATCTATGTTGAAAAAAAATACACTACAAATCTGTTTACGTATGTATAGAGCAGTATTGTTTTTAAGAATATCTACAAAATTACTACATTTATACTACAATTAAATTACAATCTATGTTGGAAAAAAATGTTGACTACAAAATTTCTACAAAAAAACTACAAATCAGTTTAAGTATTGTATAAAACTGTATTGTTTTTAAGGGTATCTACAAAATTACTACATTTATACTACAATTAAACTACAATCTATGTTGGGAAAAAATGTTGACTACAAAATTTTCTCTTCATCTACAAAATTTCTACAAAAAAAAACTACAAATCAATTTAAGGTTTCAGGGTGAAGCTTAGTCTTTAAAAGTTGAATCTTTGAATCAAAGTCAGAAGAAGGGGTAGGGGGTTAATTGGTTTCAGGGGTGATTTGAATTCGACAAGCACCAGAGAGTGAAGAAAGAGAGGATTCTGAACAAACCCAGTTGGGGATGTTCTTGGGAAGCTTTAAAGTTGAGAGCTTTATCGCCATTGAAGTTGCTCAAGAATTAGGGGGAGCTGATTAAAATTGTTTGAGAAGAAGAAGGAATGGAGAAGAGGAAGAAAGGGGAGGGGAAAAACGGCGCTGGTCTGGGTAAAAACATGGGTGGGGGTGAGGAGTTATGAGGAAGAACGTGGGATATATTGACACCTTTAATTAAGGAGTAAAAAACGTCCAATTAATTAGATCCTTAATTAAGTATGGTATAGAATTGATAATTTGGTATAGTAAATGTAATTAAGTCAAATCTTAAATATTGAAGGTAATAAGGTTTCCTATGTGGCATACGAATGTAAAAATCCCTTTTTTTTAACGGGATAAAAATATAAACAGCGGCACCAAATGATCCTATTTGTGCAAATCACCCTTTTATGACAGTATTGGGCTTCAGGTGGACAGAGGCTTAGATTTCAGCCCAATCCACTTAGCTGTCAGTAGTTTGATCCAAGGCCAGTTTAAATCCTAAATTTGGGCCGTATTTAAGCTTTGTTTTGAAATGTGCAAACATTTTGGCCGGTGGGTAAAAAATATTTACATTCGCTATTTGCTTGTTATTATTTCTGGGAGCGGCTATTCAATATCGTTTTCCTATACTTGCAAAATATTTCAATTAGAATTTTTTATCCAGGAATTTTTTTCACGAATATTCAAGTGGAATAAAATATTTTATATACCTATACCCATTTTTAATCAAAATCTTACATTTTGTACCTTTTTTCCATCCAAAAACATTATCTGCAAGAAAATAGGATAAATTGACGACACGTTTGAAATGCAAGAATTACATCAGTAGAATCAAGCTTGGAAATAATCACAAAAATGTGCGTAAAGAATCAAGTTTGAAAGTAATCACAATAATATTTGCAATTACACTATGTAAATTGACTCTCAGCGCAAGAACTACATCAAGAATCAAGCTTCAAAGTAATGACAAAAGTGTTTATAATTGCACTATGCAAGTTGACTCAGTGTCACGATCCAATTCTCCCTTCGTAAGATGTCGCGATGACACTTAGTCTCTACGACTAGGTAAGCCTAATAAATTGCGGAAAAACAGAAATAAAAGTTAAATTAACAATAAACTGCAAAAGGATAATAAAATAGGTGATAAGATGTCGCTCGGCATGTACAAAACCCAACACTCGAGTATACACAGTAAGTTTTCTAAAATCCGGTAGTCATAAGTCACAAGCTACAAAAAAGAACTAATGTCTCTATACACCTGAATCTAAGTAAAATACGGAAAGGAGGGAGTAGAAGGGGACTCTGAAGCCTGCGAACGCGACAAATGTACCTTGAAGTCTCCGTACAACAACAAGCACTCTCAGCTAATAGCGGGCTGATAAGAAGCACCTGGATCTGCACACAACATGTGCAGAAGAGTAGTATGAGTACACCACAACAGTACCCAGTACTAACCTCGGTAGAGTAGTGACGAGGTTAGGACCGACCCTACTGGGATATAAGAATAAGACAAGATGATATAATAAAATGAAGTAAAACAAAGAATTTAACAGAAAGAATACACAGAGAAATAACAACAAATCACAATGAGATAACAACAGGGGCGCTCCCGAGATATTGTCTCGTAGTCCCAAAAATAAATATGCCTCGTAATATCAAAAGTAAATATGCGAGGAAATCCTACTTTTATTTCCGTTTTTCCGCTATTTGTTAGACTTACCTAGTCGTAGAGACTAGGTGCCGTCACGACAATGTTACGGAGGGAGAATTGGGTCGTGACACTCGGTGCAAAAACTGTTTCAAGAATCAAGCTTGAAAGTAATCACAAAAAATGTCTGTAATCGTGCTATGCAAATTGACTTCTTAAAATGAATCTACCAAATATCTATAGACAAATGCATTCCTAATATATGACTTATATTGTAACATACACTATTATTATTACTGAGTCATAATTAATTAAATACACTATTATTAACGAATCAGAGATCTGTTATATTTTGGTGGCTCACCTGAGGGACATGTGAGATTGTCTTGGGAGTATATTTATGGGCGCATACCAGAAAATAGAAGGATCATTTTTGTTATTTTCTCTCACATTTTAGGTGAGGTTTTAACAAAAAATGTCGAAAGTTATTTTTGTGAAAAGTGGAGTAAAATAAAATGATTTTTGTGTAACAAAAGAAAGAATAATAATTTTTATGTAATGCGTACAAAGCCGGATTACCACCTATACAATTTACTCAAAATATAAAAATCGAACGAACCAATCGAGTAAACGCAATTTTAGATATTAACTTTCCAACTTTAATTTTTAAATAATATATCTTAACAGTGATCAGATAACGTGTGCCCTAGGAGGAGGAAAACCCAAGAAACATTATTTGTTAAAAATATTACTTGGTAAGTACAATTTTATCCAAACAAGAAATGTAGTTCAATTTAGTCTTCGAATACAGAATAGAGTAGTCCAGTTATAGAGGTGACAAATACTTGTTACAGTATAATATTAATTCACCGAACTAAAATTCAAAGCTATAGTGACATTAAACTTAATTAAAATTGCTTGTGCATACGTAATCACGTGTATGCTTAGGCAAGCTTAATGTTTAGTCTGAAACACATCCATCAGTTCCTTTAATTATTACCATTAACAATTGTAATAAGTCTTTAACGCGTCAACACTATATTGTCCCTTCGTAGAAATCCGTTAAAATTGTAACGATACAGAGAAGATTAGCATAACTCTGCACTCGAAGAAGAACCTTCTCACCGATCATGTAAGCCACATCTCGAACCTTGTGGTCCGCATAACACTTTGCAACAAACTAAAATCCGAACAACACAATTCACAACCAATAAACTTGATAGTTGTATTACTCAATAGAAATTACAAGGAACTGAACGCTTGAAAGGGAAATTACTGGGAATTGACATAGAAGAAGGAGATTAGAGATTAGAAGAAGGGGATGAGAATTACAGACTTCACATAACAAATTGCCTGCCTAATACACTATTCTTCCTGTTATTTATACTAAACCTTGCACCAGTCTTCTTCACGCTTTGCTCCCCTTGCCTTACACCACAAAATCCGCTAACTTCTTTGAAGGCTGCCTCACGCGTTCACTTCTCCTCAAAACAGACTGATGTGGAATCACATGGGCCTCTGCTGAGTCAGCATCCACGTTGGTTGTATCATTCACAACAGTACTCCCCTCCTGAGTAAGAACCTTGTCCTCAAGGTTCTGTGACAAGGATTCAACTGGTTGAGCAAAATCAGACAGGTCTAGGGGCGTAATCTGGGACTCAGGTGTGCCAACGCAGCGTTTGAGAATTGAGACATGAAACACGGGGTGTATACGGGCATAGTCAGGAAGTTGGAGCTTATAGGCCACCTCGCCAATGTGTTTGACCACTCGGAAGGGACCAAAATAACGACGGCCTAGCTTTGGATGTTGGTGATTGCGCACTGTATTTTGGCGATAAGGTTTGAGTTTGACAAAGACCCAATCATCAGGAACAAAGGTGAGTTCCTTGCGATGTTTGTCATCCACCTTCTTCATACGAATTTGAGCCTTCATCAGATTATGCTTGAGAAGTTCAATGACCTCATCTCGGTCAATTATGCACGCCTCAACCAAATCATTAGTACTGCTCTCCAAAATATATCTTGCAATCGTAGGTGGTTTCCTACCATAGAGGGCCTGGAATGGCATCATACCAGTTGAAGACTGAAAGAAGTGTTGTACCAATACTCGGCCCATGGTAGCATGTCCACCCACCGATGAGGAGCATCAGCTACGAAGCAACGCAGGTACTGCTCGACACACTTGTTCAATGCCTCCGACTGCCCATCAGTCTGAGGGTGATAAGTCGTACTCATAGCAAGTGTTGTGCCCTGCTGCCTGTTAAGTTCCTTCCAGAATGAGTGAAGGAAGCGTGGATCTCGATCAGAGACTATTGTTCTAGGCGGTCCATGAAGGCGTATGACATCCACAATAAAGGCTTGTGCGACTGTATGAGTTGAAAATGTGAAACTTAGAGGAATGAAGTGTCCATACTTCGTCAACCTATTCACCACAGTCATGATGGTGGACTTCCCTTTCACGTGCGGAAGGTAGGTAATAAAATCCATGGCTATGTCCTCAAAGGCCAAGTCTGTAATGGGAAGAGGCTGCAATAGGCCTGCTGGCGAGTGCGTGGTGTCCTTCATGTGCTGGAAAACCTGACAAGCAGTAACAAAACTTTGCACATCCTTGCGCATTTGTTTCCAGAATAAGTTCGACGCTAGACGATGGTAAGTCGAGGCAATGCCGGCATGTCCCCCAAGTGTAGTGTTGTGGAACTCAGCTAGCAGAACTTGGCGTAGTGGAGAAGCAGAAGGTAACACTATTCTGCCTCAGTAGAACAAAATGCCATCACAAAAAGAATATCCATCAAGTGTTTCAGGTTGCTCCACCAGTCCCTTTTGCAAGTGTAGTAACTCGGGATCACTTCTATTCAAGGCCCGGAGTTCATGCTCAAGTTCATAACGCTGGGACGAGATAATGAATAGGGCAGCCTCTGGTGCGCGAGATAAAGTATCTACAGCCTGGTTCAGTCGTCCCGGGCGATAGACAATCTGGAAAACATATCCCATTAACTTTGTAAGCCACTTCTGCTGCTCCGGGGTTTGAATGGTTTGATTAGTCAGGATCCGCAAAGACTACTAATCAGTATAAATGGTGAACCTCCTACCAAGCAAGTATTGTCGCCATTTCCCTACTGCTTGCGTAATGGCATACATTTCGCGATGATAAGTGGAGGCTCCTTGCATTCGAGTGCTCAATTTCTGACTAAAATAAGTAATGGGGTGTCCATTTTGTGACAAAACAGCCCTTATGCCTTGGCCCGAAGCATCTGTCTCTAGCTCAAATTCCTTGGAGAAATCTGGCAAGGTCAATACTGGCGTGGCACTAAGTTTGGCCTTTAATGCTTCAAAAGCAGCTTGCGCGGAGGGACTCCACACAAATGCATCCTTCCTTAATAAATCTGTCAGTGGTCCAACTATAGCAGCTTAGTGATGGATAAAGCGCCTGTAGTACCCGGCAAGACCCAGGAAACTGCGCACCTCCTTGACATTCTTGGGCACGGGCCACTACTGAATAACGACTATCTTACAGGGATCCACACTCAGTCCCCTGCTAGACAAAACATGCCCAAGATATTCCACTGTGGTCTGTCCGAATAGACACTTAGCTCGCTTGGCAACCAATTGGTGTAGGCGGAGCAAGGATAAAACTGAACACAGATGTTCCAAATGAGCCTCCCACGATGGACTGTAGATCAAGATGTCGTCGAAAAAGACTAGGACAAATTTGCGGAGGTGCGGCCGAAATATTTCTTTCATCGTGGCTTGGAAAGTGGAGGGTGCATTATAAAGGCCAAAAGTCATTACTAAGAACTCGTAATGGCCTTCATGTGTGCGAAACGCAGTCTTGGCCACATCTTCCGGTCGTACCTTGATCTGGTGATATCCAGATAGCAGATCCAGCTTGGAAAAATAAACCGCGCCATTCAATTCATCAAAAAGCTCATCAATCGTCGGTATAGGGAACCTATCCCGTATAGTTACTGCATTAAGGGCCCAATAATCGACACAAAATCTCCATGTTCCATCCTTCTTACGCACTAGGAGAACTGGGGAAGAGAAAGGACTGGTACTCGCCCTTATTACTCCATCCTTGAGCATATCCGACACCAATTGTTCCATAACATGTTTCTGAAAATATGGATACCTATATGGTTTGACATTTATCGGACCAGCCTCAGGTTCCAAGTGTATCACATGGTCCTGTGGCCTGCTAGGAGGCAATCCATGAGGCTTCTGGAAGACATCACAAAATGAATCTAAAAGCTGGTGCAGTTTTGGGGGCAACAAATTTGCAGGTGGAGGTGCTGGCAGAATTTGATTAACAATGGAAGTAGGAACGTATGATGGTACCACTTGTAAGAAAAAATATGAAGAAATGGCATCTGTAGCAGTGTATCATCTCAAGCTATGCAGTTGGACTGGTTGTGCTTCTACTGGCTCCTCACCCTTCCAACTAACAACGGCTCCATTGAGCGTGAATTCAAATATACGATCAACATAGTCTGTCACTACGCGCCCCAAGGCAGCTAGCCAAGAAACACCAAGGACCACGTCTGCTCCATGAACGGCCAGCAAATACAACTCCAAGACGAGAACACTTCCTTGAACAGACAGTGATACTTGGCGTGCAACACTATTGCAGGGCAGCCGCTGGCCGCTTCCCACCATCACCGAGAAGGTGGGTACATTGGTGATCAGTAACTGTAGGAATTTTGCGGCCCTTGCTTGAACAAAATTATGGGTGCTGCCACCATCGACCAACACCTTGACCGCTGACCCATTCACATGTCCAGTAAAACGGAGGGTGGTACCCGAACTACCACCAGCGAGAGCGTGGTAAGAAACAGCCGAATGCTCCTGTACCTCCAAACATTGCAGCTCCTCGGCCAAAATATCATCGGAAATAAAGGTTTTCGGCGTCGTTGGGTCAATATCGGTGCCATCAGTGAGAAGCATCAATTGGGGAGGAACCTTGCACTTGTGGCCAGCAATATACTTCTCATCACAGTTGTAGCACAGACCCCACTCACGTCGGCTCTGGAGTTCAGTATGAGTCAATCGTTTTATGGGTGGTCGGTTGGGTGTTTGAGGAGGTAAAATGGTGGACACATGAGTCGTGGGTGTTCTGTGCAATGACGATGAGCTAGGGTTCGGTAATAATGGAGGTGTTTTGTTGGCAAACGCAGGTCAAGTCAGTCCTTTTTCACTGAGAATCCGTTGCTCATGGATGTGTGCTAAATTTAATGCATCCTCATACGTAGTGGGCCGATGGGTCAAAACAGAGTTCTTAATGTCATCACGTAGCCCAGAGATAAACAGGCGGACCATGAGCCTATCAGAGATGTCATCAGTCTCGTTCGCCACCTTCTCAAAACGGCTCTGCAACTCCGATACAGTGGTCATTTGTCGGAGCTTAGCCAGCCTTCCCTCAGCCGATTCAAGCCCCTTTGGAAGGAAACGAACGCGTACCTTCTCTGCAAAATGTGCCCATCCCGCTAGCTGCTTATTCCGAAACAACCAGCGGTACCACTCTAAAGCTTCACCGTCGAGGTGAAACGATGCTATAGTGAGTTTCTCATCTTTCGCAATTCCAAAGTGATCAAAATAGCGCTCCGCTTGAAACAACCAGGCTTCCTAATTCTCACCACAAAAGTGACCGAACTCCACTGGCTTGTGGCAGAGGGTGGTTGTCGTTGGTTCTCATCCTGCCGGCAGTCTGTTACCAACAACCTCCATGAGAAGACCACGAATTTCAGAGAGTTCCTTAAACACTGAGTCCTTGACTTCCTGAACCGAATCGTCGACTAGAGCCTTGAGTAACTTTTGGTCCTCCATGAGTGACCTCTGGATGAAAGCACCAATGCAACAAACTAAAATCCGAACAACACAATTTACAACCAATAAACTTGATAGTTGTATTACTCAATAGAAATGACAAGGAACTGAATGCTTGAAAGGTAAATTACTGGGAATTGACATAGAAGAAGGAGATGAGAGATTTGAAGAAGGGGATGAGAATTACAGACTTCACATAACAAATTGCCTGCCTAATACACTATTCTTCCTGTTATTTATACTAAAACTTGCACCAGTCTTCTTCACGCTTTTCTCCCCTTGCCTTACACCACAAAATCCTCTAACTTCTTTGAAGGCTGCCTCACGCGTTCACTTCTCCTCAAAACAGACTGATGTGGAATCACGTGGGCCTCTGCTGAGTCAGCGTCCACGTTGGTTGTATCATTCACAACACACTTCTACCTGGATTGAGTCGTACGAAGTCGCTCCTGAATCACCTTAATCTTTTCCAAAGTATCACGAACTAGATCAATGCCCAATAACCTAGACTCACAGGGCTCAAACCAACCAACTAGCGAACGACATTGCCTCCGATATAAACTTCGTACGGAGCCATCTTGATGCTCGACTAATAGCTGTTGCTGTAGGCAAATTCCTTTAGAGGTAAAAATTGGTCCCATTGATCACGAAATTCATAGAGCATGCCCGCAACATGCTCCTCTCGACTGCGGGAGTAAACCAGAATATCATCAATAAAGATAATCAAGAATAAATACAAATAAGGCTTGAACACCCGGTTCATCAAATTCATAAAGGTTGTTGGGGCATTAGTCAAGCCGAATGACATTACCAAGAACTCGTACTGGCCATACCGAGTCCGAAAAGCTGTCTTAGGGACATCCGATACCCTACTCTTCACCTGATTGTAGCCAGATCTCAAGTCAATCTTGAAAAATACCTTGGCAACGTCAAATAAGGATGACACACAAATCAAGAAATGGTCCAAATCTTAAAAAAACTATATAAACATGCGAATCGAAACACTTCACAAATGGACCAAAGCCAAAATAATCCTTCCAAAAAAAATAAAAATAAAATCCAAAGCTCAAACATCTCTACTTCAATTAAACCTCTCACAAAAAAAATGACGACAGAATCCATTACTGGTTCTACTTTTAATGAGCAACGTTGGGTCAATGAAACTATAAGAGCCTTGACATCAGAATTGAGAGTTGATATTGAACCTACACCTTGTGTATTTCAAGTTCCAAAAACACTTACTGAAACTAAGCCTCAAGCTTATGCTCCTCAGAAAATAAGCCTCGGACCATACCATCACTTCCGGCCGGAGTTATTAGTCACTGAGAGGCACAAGCTAACCATAGCCAAAATTTACCTGAATGATCACGAGGTCCAACATTTTGCAGAAGAAGTTATCGATAAGTTGTGCTCAGTCGTGCCAGTTATTTGCGGGTACTATGATAAGTACTCGGATATTGAAGGCATAACATTA
The DNA here is from genome assembly GCA_005239495.1 of Nicotiana undulata. Lineage (NCBI taxonomy): Eukaryota > Viridiplantae > Streptophyta > Magnoliopsida > Solanales > Solanaceae > Nicotiana > Nicotiana undulata. The sequence goes on along the minus strand of MDKH01144211.1, from coordinate 22,411 downwards.
GCATGGATATTGGCCATTGATTCTCTCTACTTGTTGCATTTATTGAACAGTTATGTTCCATGTAAAGAAGTTATTGATGCTGAACAAAGAAAGTTGGCTCAAGATGTTATGATGCTAGAGAATCAAATCCCATCTTTTGTGCTGATTGAAAACAAAAATGCTATCCATCAATCTTATAGTAATTTATTTACAGAGCTATTCTACAACTTCTGTAAGGCACATTCTCCCCTCAAACTGACAAATCAAAACATATTCCGTAGCTTCAATAGTCCTCATTTGTTGGCTTATTTGCACCATTTGATCATCAACTATCGTGGGATTCTAGAAAAATCAGCTGATGAAAAGCTGGTTTATTATACAGATGCGTCTTCTGCGAATAATTTTTGCAGCGTCGATGATACTGCTTCTAGTCTCGGCTTTAGTTCCATTACCGGTTTGCCATGGGATGAAATCAAAGTTTTGTTCAAGGACGGCGACAAAAAGAAGCCTTTAGTAGATCAGATTGAAACTGCATCAGTGACACAACTAAACGAAACTGCTAAAATAAATTTTAAGCTCACAATAGGAGGCATCAGGAATATTAAATTTGTCGAGGAGGAAGGTGGTGAACGCGCGTTTTATCTTCCTGAGATCACTTTGAATTCTGATTCTGAAGTGATATTGAGAAACTTAGTAGCATATGAAACAGTTGTTGCTGGTCAAGATGGGAAACTTGAGGTGGCGGAATATGTGGATTTGATGTGTGGAATTTTGAACACACCAAAGGATGTGGAAATACTAAAGAAATCAGGGATTATAAAAGGAAGTTTGAGTGATGAGGAAATTGTTCATCTCTTCAATGGGTTACCTAAAACAAGTGGGAAGCATAAGGAGAAGAAATCTGAATTAGAGATTACCATAGATTTGGTAAACAAGAAATTTGATAATATATTAAGAATCAAGGCTCAAAGATTCATCAAGAAGCATATTTTTAAATCTCGAAAGTCTCTTACGGTTCTTACAACTCTAGTGCTCATATTGCTGCTTTCTTTGCAAACATTTTGCCAGTTTTATGGCTGCAGCAGTCAGTAGTTCATTCCTGAATCGTTTAGTTTGCTTTCTTGTCATTTTAATTAGTCCATCACTCTTCTTTTATTTTTGTTCTTTATTTTCTGTTTTCTTTTCTTGGGGATGGGGGAGGGAGGGGTTTCCTTTTGTATTGTCCTATTATACAATAAATGAACAGATTTGAAAGTCTTTGATGTCGCCTAAATTGGGCCAACTGCACAAATAGCCATTTTCACATATGCTATTTAGAGATTTTGTCATGAAATTTTAAACTAAAAATCTTTACTTCAAGCTAACTCATTCACGAGGTCCCTACTGGGATATAAGAATAAGACAAGATGATATAATAAAATGAAGTAAAACAAAGAATTTAATTGAAAGAATTCACAGAGAAATAACACCAAATCACAATGATAACAACAAGGGCGCTCCCGAGATATTATCTCGTAGTCCCAAAAGTAAATATGTGAGAACATCTCCGAGGTACTGCCTCGTAATCTCAAAAGTAAATATGCGAGGAAATCCTACTTTTATTTCCGTTTTTTCGCTATTTGTTAGACTTACCTAGTCGTAAAGACTAGGTGCAAATTGGGTCGTGACACTCGGTGCAAAAACTGTTTCAAGAATCAAGCTTGAAAGTAATCACAAAAAATGTCTGTAATCGTGCTATGCAAATTGACTTCTTAAAATGAATCTACCAAATATCTATAGACAAATGCATTCCTAATATATGACTTATATTGTAACATACACTATTATTATTACTGAGTCATACTTAATTAAATACACTATTATTAACGAATCAGAGATCTGTTATATTTTGGTGGCTCGCCTGAGGGACATGTGAGATTGTCTTAGTTTTATATTTTGCAGAGTACTCAATTTTGATAATTTTAAAGGACTAAAATGCTCAACTAGTACATATTAAAGATTGTTTTAGACAAATTCCCAAAAATTAGGGACCATTTTTGTCATTTCCTCCTGTTTCTTCTTTCATAGATCACTTCTTTCCTCATACTTGATCTATCTCTGCGTTGCTCAACCAGACTTAACTGTATCTTAGGTAAGACTTTATTATTTATTTATATCTGTTTATTTAATTGTTTACATCTCTCCTCCCCTCAATTAGCACAAAATTCATTTCAATTTCAGTTAATTCACTCAATAAGTGGAATGTAAAATGCTGATTCTTGGTTTTTAAGTTTGATTTTATTTGGATATAAAGGTTGAATCTTGAATTTTGATTACCAAAAAAAAGTTGGTTCTTTTCTTTTTTATTTTAGGAATGAGAAATGCTAATTCTTTGTTTAAATGAACGTGTAATAGAGATAAAATTTGAGTCTTGAAGTTTGAGGAAAAGGTTGGGTCAATATGTAAATGATAGTCCATTTGAATTGGTGAGTTTGAATTTTATGGATTATTGAGAAATGTGGTGAAATCTTGAATTTAAGGCAACACGATTTTGAGGTCAACTTTTGATCTGCCAACTTCTCATTGATTTATATAACCCCAATACAACAACAACAACCCAGTATAATCCCACAAGTGGGGTCTGAGGAGGGTATGTGTACACAGACCTTACCCCTACCCTAGGGTAGAGAGGTTGTTTCCAATAGACCCTCGATATCCTTCCCTCCAAGAACTCCCCACCTTGCTCTTCTTGGGGTGACTCGAACTCACAACCTCTTGGTTGGAAGTGGAGGGTGATGTATATTTCTATTGATTCTTTGCTAGTCATTTTGTAATAGCCCAGTTTGCTAGTGATATTGTCCGCTTTGGGTCTAGGCTCTCACGGGTTTAAAATGCGTCACTATGCTTGTTAACTTATATACCCAACATCCCTCTTGTGTTTCGCCGATATGGGATTCTGTCTAAAATCTGGGGTGTTACATACACCCCGCCTAACTGGGATTGCCTAAACTCAGTTGAACTCTAACCCACCATCGGCATGGCTAACACAAGAGTGACTCTGATATCATCTGTAACAACACACCCTACTAGTGATATTGTCCGCTTTGGGCCTAGGTCCTCACGGGGTTAAAACGCGTCACTAGGGTCTAAGGCTTGTTAACTTATATACCTAGCATCCCTCTTGTGTTTTGCCGATATGGACTCTGTCTAAATTCTAATGCCATCTAGTTATTTGCTTGTGGTGCAATCCTTTTGCTTGAATTGATATTATTATTCTGTAAACATTTGGTCTAGGAAATGATCTTTTATGATCAGTTACAATTTGATAGGTTTATCCCTGGCGGCGGATTTGGTTCTTTCTATAGGTCACAGATTTGAGCCGTGGAATCCGCCACTGATGCTTGCATCAGAGTAGGCTGCCTATATGACACCCCTTGGGATGCGACCCTTACTCGGACCCTGCGTGAATGCATGATACTTCATGCACCAGACGGTCCTTTTTAAGGTTAGAAGGACATCATAGTCTCAATAGGGAGCAGAAGTTAATGCGGAAATCGGTTGGATCATGGTTGAATTGAGTTTAGTTTGACTAAGATATTGCCTGTATCAACCTTGTAGGAGTCTGGAACTTTAGTCGAATCATTTCTCTTCCTTTTCCTTATTGGCTGTTGAAGACATTAATCTTTATACTGAGGTCTCAACAGTATTTTCGCCCTTTCCCTTTACATCTTTATTTTTTTTTGTTTTACAAAGTTAATTTCTTCTTATTGGTGAGAAAGTGTTTGATGATCCTGTGTTCAAGTGAATTTCTCTACAACGCGGACTTATTATCTGTCAGAGTTTTGAAATATTTCTGTTTAATATATACAGGACAATTCCTATTTTTACTTGGTTTGTTAGAGGCTAAAAGATTTCGGATCTGAAGAATCTAGTCACAATGTCAACTTACGAGCTCGCCACGGAGCAGGTAATCTCTCACTTGCGTGCGTCGTGAATTTAGAATTGTGCTCTAATGATTAGACCGTGGTTTCCACCATCACCATATTGAGCATGTACAAGATATCTAGGTTCGTGGCTGTTTGTTGCTTTCTTTTTTCATTCATTGACTTTCTTCTTCTACAAAGGCTATAATAGCTCGTCTCTTTAAATAAAAGAAACCGGAAAGAAACCTGTGCAGTAAATGATTGATTAAGATACATGAATTTTCTCCAATTTTAATTGCTCGTTGCCTTGGTAGTTGCACGTTATTTGACATAGAAAAGTTCTTTATTCTTGGGATTTTTTTATGTGAACTATCTGTCAAGGTTATGAAGGGGAGCCTTGACGCAACTGGTAAAGTTGGTGCCATGTGACAAGGAGGTCACGGGTTCAAGCCGTAGAAACAGCCTCTTGCAGAAATGCAGGATAAGGTTGCGTACAATAGACCCTTGTGGTCCGGAGCTTAGTGCGCCGGGCTGCCATTTTTTGTCCATCGCGGTTATCTTTCATCTTGGTCACAGAAACAATGGGACATCTTTTTTAATCATGTATTTTCTACTCCATTTGTTAACTACACACACCTATGAAAAAGCTAAGAATTGAAAGCAGTTTTGTCTTTCTTCCTTGGTGTGTGCGTGGGGGGTGGGGGGGGGGGGGAAGGGGCTGTAAAGAGTAGTGATCAACTGTGTATTTTAGTGCAGCTCATATTGTGTGCTTTACTTTTTAAAGGTTTTGAGGAGGGATATCCCGTGGGAAACTTACATGACAACGAAGCTGATCACCGGAACAGATCTTCAGCTGTTGAGGCGTTATGATAAAAAGGCTGAAAGCGACAAAGCTCAGTTGCTGGATGATGTAATGTTTCTGTCTTTTTACTTGGCTATAATTTACATTTTAATTGCCGCCCAATTCTGATTCATGCATCTTACTTCCATGTTCACTGCAAAGTATTTAGTTAGATTGTTACTTCAGTTTTGGTTTCTTGGTCAATCTTTTATAACTTTCCATAATAATCTTTAGTTTTAATACGTTGATAAACTGGATGCAATTGTTACAGGATGGTCCAGCTTATGTTGGTGCGTTCGTTACCATATTACAAGACATCTTTAAGGAAGAAACTGTGGAATATGTTGTAGCTTTAATTGAGGAAATGCTTACAGGTAACTGAGGGATGTTTTTCTTTTAAATCTCTTTTGATAAATCGACCAATATATTCCTTCTTTCTTGCAGCAAACCCCAGAAGAGCGAAACTATTCCATGACAACGCTTTAGCCAATGTAGACACTTATGAACCTTTCCTTAGGTAAAGTTCTTAACATGTGTGTACTTTTGGTCCATAATTGTCTGAACAATCTGTACTTCACTTTAGCTTGTCTTTATTTATTTCTCTCCCTCTATAGCACCACTGATGTACTATGGCCCCCTTCTCCATGTATTTGCATGTGTCGATCTATCCTATTTCCTTTTTTAATACATTTATACAACTTCACATGTATCAACCCAATGCCCAGCCTATGATATCGCTGAATTGCTGTCGTCACGTTCTGATGAGTTGCAGTTAGCAGTAATTCATTTAGTTCTATTTTTTTATATATAGTCAGTAACAAGTTATGTGTTCGAAACAGCATATATTTGAAGGCAAAGTTTTTCTCCATCTTTTTTTTTTGCCCCTTCATATCCAAAATTTTAAAAACCTGCTAGCATAGAATTTGTGGGTTCGGCCGAACCCAGTAACTTTGGCCCGAACTCTATATTATATTAAGAAATTCGCTGAAAATGTATAAATTGTTAATTTAGAACCCAATAACTTAAATGAGTTAGAAATTCGAACCCATAAGGTTCATATCCTGGCTCCGCCTCTGGACATGATCTTTCATATATTTCTATGTTCTCATTAGTTTGATAAGTTATATTGTTGGAGAAACTAACCTTTAGTCCTTTAGGATTTTAATTGCGGGATCCATTTATGTGGTAATGTTTATAATCAAGACTTTCTGAACTAATGTGGTATCGACAAAATCAAGAAATCAAAGGTGCGACAGTTACTTGTATATGCAGAGGTATTCCAAATCGTTTTACTCCTGAAAGTAAACAATGGGTTTATATGTCATTCGGCTCTAAAGGAGCAGGTATATACCCGAGGAGACGTTGAAAATGACAAATACAAAAACCAGATGCACATGTAAATAGCTCAATAGAAAAAGTGAGACTTGTATGTTCTTTGAAAATTCCTCGTTTTGCCCATATGCAGCCTCTTATTTGCGATAGTTATCTTTTCTCACATTCCTTCTGTTTCCGAATGATGAGTTTATTTTCATTCAGATTGCTTTGGAAAGGTAATTGGTTCATACAAGAGAAGAGCTGTAAGATTCTCTCTGTGATAGTGAGGTATTAAAGTTATAATCCGTATGGTGTCTATCATCTTGAGAGACCTAAGATTAAGACGATTTTCTAAAAATTATTTCCTAAAGGCTCTCCTTTTCTTTTTTTGTAATTCCAGTGCTAGGCCAAAAGTTCAGAATGGTGTTGATGCAAATGGAAATGCCTCAAATTCAAAGAAGAAACTCACCACCGCTGAAGATGTTCTGAGAGGCCTGGTGGAGTGGCTATGCGCACAGGTTCGTTTGCGTATCCACATTTTCCACTTCTATGTTGTTCCTCCACTACACTGTTATGGTCCATTGCAAGGTATGGGACTTGAGCCTCACATCGATATTGCAATGTGCTGATGTGGGGTTTATATAGCCTTGGGCTCTCCCACCTTAATAGCTAGTTTTTGGGGTGTGGTTCTCCCTATCTGTGCCATGGATGGTGACGCCGGTATTGCAGTGTTCGTCCGGGGCTAGAAAAGTCTAGGGCACAGCCGTCGGGGATGACGGATGCGGAGCGTGGTGGTTTGTTATGGTCCATTGCAAGGTATGGGACTTGAATCTCACATCGGTATTGCAATGTGCTGATGTGGGGTTTATATAGCCTTGGGCTCCCCCACCTTAATAGCTAGCTTTTGGGGTGTGGTTCTCCCTAGGTTGCATCATACAACCCCCCCCCCCCGGGCCCAAAAAAAAAAAAGAAAAAATTAACAACTCATGAGGTTGTTTTTCTAGAAATTTCAAGGGATTTGCAATGGTTTATGGATGTATAGAATTTTGGCAGTAGTACTTCAGAAAACGGCTGAAAAGAAGAGGAGGATGAAGGAAAAGAGCTAGGACAATATAAAATGTAACAAATTAAGTTATGATTCAATCTATTTGAGACAACTCTATTGAGTTGAAACATGAAAATTATTGCTTCTGCTCGAGTACATTGTGAAGCCTAGGTTTAACCTCTTTCTCCACCTTGACAGTAAATAGTTGAGAGAAGGTATTCGTTTACTTGCTAACCTCTTTGTTGATTCCAATTTTATTGTGTTTCTCTTTTGGTTGTCATGGTATTCTTTCTAACTAAAGTTAAGTCGCCAAAGTAATGGAAAGGAGGAAGAATGGATGTTATCGGTTTATTCCCACTTGTTGCTATAAGTAAATGACAATTTATTGGCACTTTATCAATCCTGATATGTGAAGGGGAGCCTTGGCGTAACTGGTAAAGTTGCTGCCATGTGATCAGGAGGTCGAAACATCCTCTTGCACAAATGCAGAATAAGACTACGTACAATAGACCCTTGTGGTTCAGCCCTCTCCGGGCCCCGCACATAACGGGAGCTTAGTGCACCGAACTGCCCTTTTTTTTATATTTTAAAAATCAATCCTTATTTGTCCATATCATTGCAGTTGAGAAAGCCTTCTCATCCTAGCTGTAGCATTCCCGCTGCAATCAATTGCCTTGCAACTCTGCTGAAGGAACCTATTGTTCGACCTTCATTTGTTCAAGCTGACGGAGTGAAGCTGCTTGTTCCTTTAATTACACCAGCATCTACTCAGCAGTCCATTCAGGTGCATCTTTACACTACTACTACCGCATGTTAGACCAACTTCGTAAATTCTGTAATTATGTTATCAAAGTGCTGGGATGTGAGAGTTGAGATGGTTTATCATCTATTTTATATATCATGCGACTCCAAAAGTTTGTGATAGAAAGTTCTATGTTGCCATCTTTAACATGCTTAACTTTCCAAACTTTGCTAACCTTTCCTCTACAAATTTGTCTTTAGATGTAATGACTTTCTGCCCTTATTTTAAAACAGCTTCTTTACGAGACATGCCTATGTGTCTGGCTTTTGTCTTACTACGAACCTGCAATTGAGTACTTGGCTACTTCTAGGGCCCTACCTCGATTGACAGAAGTTGTTAAAGGTTCGACAAAGGAGAAGGTGAGTGACTTTTCCACGCTAAGGGTTATAATAACTTGTGCATTCGCTCTGTTTCTGATTATAATCTTTCTATCAAGTCGAGCAGAATGATGTCTTGTCTCATCTTTGTTCATGGCATTTTGATGTTTCGATGACTGCAGGTAGTCAGGGTTGTTATCTTGACTCTTAGGAATTTTCTTTCCAAAGGGACATTTGGTGCTCAGATGGTAGACGTGGGAGTGCTGCAAATTGTACAAAACCTGAAAGCACAGGCTTGGAGCGATGAGGTGATACAACCATTTTTTGGCTTATAATTGTTTTGTTCTATATGAGAAGAAAATCGTAAAAAGTTCTGACAAAGTTGAAATAGATAAAATTAACGTCAGTGCTCGTTGAATGGAGAGACGGTGACTAAATATTTACTGTGTCTCCTTTATTTGTAATATCGATAGGACCTTTTGGACGCTCTGAATCAACTTGAAGAAGGATTGAAGGACAACATCAAAAAATTAAGTTCATACGAAAAGTACAAGCAGGAAGTCCTACTTGGCAATCTTGATTGGTCCCCTATGCATAAAGATCCTCTATTCTGGAAGGAAAACATAAATAATTTCGAGGAGAATGGATTTCAGGTAACGCCTGTGGATTTTCACATTCTAGCTTATATAAAGGCTGTAAAATGCTATTACTGTTATGTTATGCCTTTTCTTTAAGAAAATAACAATCTTGCAGGTTGATTAACTGCCCACCCAAACTTGTTAACCTGAATTTATTCGTCTTCGATTTTCTGCTGGCTTTGACTTAGTATATCTGCTACTCGAACTCAAAAACTTTACTCGTGTCTAAGTAGTCATCGCCTATGTTGCGCGGACTCTCCAAAATGTAGGCGCGCCCGTGTCGGATCCTTCAAAAATGCACTACTTTTGGAGGATCCGACACGTATCCGGCCACATTTTTCGGAGAGTCCGAGCAATATAGGTCATCGTTAGGACTAGTACTCCCTCCGTTTTATTTATAAGGCGGTGTTTGATAGGCATAGAGTTTAAGAAAGAAAGACAGACTTTTGACACATACCAAAAGTACCCTTAGAACTTGTGGTGTTAACATGTCATGACATTTCTATGGCTTTAAAAGCATGTTATAAGGGTATAATGGAAACTATAAAAGTTAAGAGTTTCCAAATATAGAAAGTACCCTTCTTTTTGGAACAGACTAAAGAGGAAAGAGTAGCAACAACAACAACCCAGTATAATCTCACAAGTGAGGTTTGAGGAGGATAGTGTGTATGCTGACCTTACCCCTACCATGAGAGTATAGAGGATGTTCCCGAAAGACCCTCGACTGAAGAAGACGAAAAAAAACAGTAGAACAGTAAACTAAAGAGGAAAAAGTATCATATAAAATGAGGCATAGGCAGTAATAGTCAGTTAGTTAGTGTGGTGGTGATCGTAGTAGCTTTCTTGTTGGTATCGTCCCTTGTTAAACTCTCGAGCGTACAAATAACAAATCAATCCGACAACTTCTGTTCTGGTATTAGAGTGATGATCGTCGTTGTGTTGCAGATCTTGAGAGTGCTTATGACAATTTTGGATACATCAAGTGATGCAAGGACACTTGCTGTCGCTTGCTACGATTTATCACAGTTCATTCAGTGCCATCCTGCTGGGCGAATCATAGTGGCCGACCTCAAAGCTAAGGAACGGGTAATGAAATTATTGAACCATGAAACCGCAGAGGTGACGAAAAATGCCTTGCTTTGCATCCAGAGGCTTTTCTTAGGTGCTAAATATGCCAGCTTTTTGCAGGCTTAATTATCTTCAACTTGTTATTTCACATGACACAAGTTTGAGAATGGTCATGTTCTATTTATTCATTTTATCTTTATTATTGTTTAATGAGATTGGAGCGACATGGACAGTGAAGATTCGTATAGTCGACTCCAACCCTAGTTGGGACTGGTGTAGTTGTTATTGTTTGATGTGCTTCTCACTCAGAAGAATGCCTTATTCTATCCAATAAATAAATCTTTTTTTTGTGTATTATTTATTCAATTGGAGAATAGTGGTAATCAACATAAGACACCCTTTTATTAAGGGGTGTTGTTCAGCATCACTTTGAAAAATGTTGAAAGATTTCGTTGAAATTATTCGTATGGAAATTTTCCGAAAAGCTAATTATCTTTAAATACGCATATGTAAATATTTTCTAATCAATATTTGTCGATGTCACCAGACAAATATTAATTTAGGACGAGTAAAACCTTAAATTAAAGGATTAGTTACCTCCAAATTTCTCTTAAATATATATTAACATTACCATAAAATTTATTTCTATTAAAATAATAGAAAACTTTATAGTATAGATTTTATTTAAAATTTACTTTTCTATTTGTGTAAGATGCAAAATTATTAATAATATTTTTTACAAAAAGATTATGAGATAAAGAGTATATGGATTCTATCTCCTATAGAAAAAGATTTGAAGAATTAACCCAAATCGCTATCCACCTAATCTCATAAATTAAAAATAGAGAACGTATGTATAATATATGTATAATTTATATATAATATATGTATAAATATGTATAATCAATGTATATCTACGTATACCGGCTAAAAAAATAAACATTGAATCTGATCGGCTATTTGTGTAACAATCCCATTTTTGTCAAATACTGAACTTTGTCTCTTTTAGGAATCACTCATATTTATGCCTTTGAACTTTGTCAAACTTTGTGCTTTTGAACTATAACTCTGTTCATAATTATACACAATCCAGGATTTCAAGAGAATGTGTGTATTATTATGAAAATGCGGATTTAGAATTTATATTTGACAAGTTTAACTTTTGTATCTATCATGTACCCACTAAACTTTTGAAATTATATGTTCAAAATTATATTCTTTGATTTTCACGTATATATCTATACTCTGTGCTGAAAACAAGACTACCAAGAGTGAGATTTGAACGACCAATTTTCACTCGTAGAGGTGCACTCAATGATTATTGCACCATAGGCGTCTTAGAGCATGTGTTCACGCATATATAACTATGTAATTTCCAAGAAATATAATATTATTATACATAATTCAGGGAGAAGAGCATGAATTCACATGAACCCATACCCTAAGACTTAGATATACCCCTGCTGGCATTACAAAGATGTTCTCAAAATTCATTTTTTAGAAATTAAACAAATACAAATTCAAACAACTCATTAATATCCACTAAAAATCTATAAATAGTTGACACTGAACTCAATCATGTGTAGTTTTAACTTCAGGACGTTGTAGAAACTCATAAATTTTAAATTTTGAATAATCAATTATAAAGTAATTTTAATTTGAAATTACTGTAAGAAGTTATAAACTTCAATTTCTGAATCCGCCCAAGAATATAACATTATCAAACCATAAAAAACCCAACAAAGCCATAATATCAAGTTTTATAGATTTAAAATTACCAAGCGGTAGAAAATTTAAAACGCTTACTTAAAATAAAATGATTCTTTTGTTGGCAGAAGTGGACCCAATTAGAAAATTATGTGCAATGACTCTCCATTATAATAAAAGAACTTATGATTAACTATTAAAATTTAAAGTTGTGACTTCATAGGAATTTATTTGTAACTTCATAAATAGTATTGTGTCATATCTGATATCACTGTAATGACCCAAAGGGTCATCCTATAAATAAAGACTCCATTCCAGGTTCATTAGCCTTAAAAGACTAATTTTAATTACCTCAATTTTGCGTGCGCCGTCCGGGCGTAAATCCGGAAAGCTTTTATGTGAAAATATGAGAAATAGTAATTTTTAGAATTAAAAATTTAATTTTAGTTGACTTTGGTCAACATTTTTAGTAAACGGATCCGGATCTATGTTCCGATGCTCCCGGAAAGTCCGAAGTAAAATATGGGACTTGGGCGTATGCCCGAAATTGAATTTCGAGGTCCCTAGCCTTAATTTTTGAAGAATGTTGTGCTGGTTTTTACAGAAAATAAAGAAATGAACTAATGTGTGAAATCGTTGGTACCGGGCCCGTATTTTGGTTCCGGAGCCCCGTACAAGTTGTTATGATAATTAAGTCTTATCTGTGAAATTTGTGAGAATCGAAATTTATTTAACGTGATTCGGACGCCCGATTGAGAGATAGTGATTTTGAAGTGTTCTTGAGAAAATCATGAGTTTTGAGGTTAAATTCATAGTTTTTGATGTTATTTTGATGATTTGACCTCACGAGCAAGTCTGTATGATATTTGTAGACTTGCGTGCATGTTTGGTTTGGAGCCCCGAGGGCTTGGGTGGGTTTTGGATAGGCTACGGAGTGGTTAGACTTAGAAAAAAATCACAACTGATGTCTGGTGTCTTGCACATGTCTCTGTTCTCGCATTTGTGAGATCAGGCTTCGAAATTGCGAAGCAGGCAGACCTGGGAAATGCGACACTTTTAGCCGCAAATGCAAAATCATCCTAGGAAGCCCATGTTCGCAAATGTGAACCACCCTTCGATTTTGCGAAGGGCCCAGAAGTCGCAAATGCGAAGTCAGCGGGAAATTGAAGGGTCCGCAATTGCGAACCCCTGATTGCATTTGCGACAACTGCAGAGTATAAAGTGGGATTTAAGACGGGATTTTCACCAATTTTTCAATTCTTTCAAACCCTAAACCTCCATAGACGATCTTCCAAAGACTCAAACCTCTTCAAATCATAGGTAAGTGATCTCTAACTAATTTCTTTCAATCCTTAACAACCTTTAACAAGATTTCAACCTAGAATCTAGAATTTTCATGGTAAAAGTTGAGATTTTTTTTGTAGAACTTAGGAAATTCAAAATTTGGGAATTTAGACCTCGAATTGAGGTCAGATTCCAAAACTAATTGTATACCCGGGCTTGGGGGAGAATGAGTAAACGGGTTTTGGTCAGAACCTGGAGTTTAGACCAAGCGGGCCCGGGGTCGATTTTTGTATTTTGAAAAGAAAATATAGGAAAACCATAGTTTTTCATTAAAGATAATTCCTTTAAGCAATAATTGATGATATTGAACCAATTGTGATTAGATTCGAGCGAGTTAGAGGCAAATTCTAAAAGAAAAGCTGTGCTAGGGAGCAGTGATTTGCTTGTGAAATTGAGGTAAGTGCTTGGTTTAACCTTGACTAGAGGGAATAGTAATCCCCAACTTAAATACTATGTGAATGTCACGACCCCAATCAATAAGGGCCGTGATGGCGCCTATCGTGAAACTAGGCTAGCCCTCTAACACAGTGAAATCAACTTTTGTCTGTTTTATAGAAATATAAATTCATAAACTGATAAGGATCCACTTTTAAGACAATTTCAACAGGAATAAAAATAAAGACAAGCAATCTAAACCGCCCCCATACCTCGGGAGTCAACTGTCACGAGCATCTAGTGTAAAAAATACAAAGTATAAAAATGTATCTTTGCCACTAATACAAGTCCAAAACATCAAAAGTCTAGGGATAGGAAGAGAAGGAAGGTCAGTTGTGTACGATGAGCAACTACCTCGATCCCTGGTCAACTCCAAAGCACACGAGAAGTCAATGAGCGAGCTGGTCCGATACCTGGATTTGCACACAGAGGTGCAAGGAGTAACGTGAGTACGCCAACTCAGTAAGTAACCAAAGTAACTAAAAACTTGAGTTCAGTGACGAGCATTTATAAATCATATTTTTGTAAAAACAGTAATTCAACTTTTGTTAGAAAGGCTCAGTATAAAGATGAGTGAGAAAAATAGTAAAATTCACAATGTATCCTCCTTTCAGGCATAATATCACTCATAACAAGGTATCTCAGTCACTCACGTCTCCACTATCAATATGCCATGCTCTCACTAAACACTCTCACTCAACAAGTACTAGATATCCACTCAACTGCTGTGGCGTGCAGCCCAATCCAATACATATATATACATATATTGTTGCGGGGTGCAACCCGATCCATATAACATACGTTGCGGCGTACAACCCGATCCATATAATAGTCGACTATGCTCACTGGGGGTGTACAGACTCCGGAGGGGCTCCTACAGCCCAAGCACTATGTTCCTGCGACGTGCAACCCGATCCAATATATATATATATATATATATATATATATATTGTTGCGGCGTGCAACCCGATCCATATATAATGTATATTGATGCGGCGTGCAGCCCAATCTATATATAATATATAATATATATTATTGCGGCGTGCAGCCCGATCCATAACTATCCTCACATATTCGGCTCACGGCCTCACTCAGTCATCCTCACAAGCCACTCGGGCAACTCATCTCAACTCAAGGGACTCAGCCCCAAAATACCTCTCAGAGTTTCAAAACAGTGTGATAACAGTGAAAATAACAACAAGTAGAAAACATAACTGAGTTCGCAAATGTTCTATCAGGATAGTGTGATAATAGTGTAAAAGTACCTCTGAAGGTCTAAACAAGTCGGCACAAGGCCCCAAACATGGCTTACAGCCCATAAACAAGTATAAATTTCTAAAATACAGGATATCATAAGGTTTCAAATTGAATATGCGGCTTAATAGTCGCTACGGAATGGGCCAAGTCACAACCCCTATCGGTGCACGCCCACACGCTCGTCACCTAGCATGTGCGTCACCTCATTTACCAAAACAATATAAAATACCTGGGTTTCATACCCTCAAGTCTAAAGTTACAATAGTTACTTACCTCAAAACAGCCCAAAAACTACTCCGCGATGCTCTTGCCCCTCGAATCGGCTCCCAAATGCTCCGAGTCTATCAAAATCAGATTTACGACATCAAAATATACTAGGGACACAAAACCCAATCGAAAACTATCAACATTAGGCACAATTCCCGAAATTGGCCAAAACCGACCCCCGGGAGCACGTCTCGAAACTCGATAAAATTTACACCATAAGTATACTCATCCTCCCACGAGTCTATACATACCAAGAACACTGAAATCGGAGTCCAAATGACCCCTCAAATTCCCATTTTAAGGTCTCTTAATATCAAACCCTAATTACCCATTTTTGCACTGATTTTCCCCAAATTTTCACCATTAATCATCCCTCTAATCACACAGTAACGAGTTTAGAGTCCAAAAACCTTACCTTAATGAAGAACTATCAATTTCCCTCTTCAAAAACCCTTCAAAAGCTTCAAACCCGTATGAAAATGGTGAAAAGAAGACCAAAATGTGCTAAGTCCACCTTATATACTTTCTGCCCAGGCATCTCGCACCTGCGGTCAATATGCCCGCACCTGCGAACCGTTTCTGCGATCAATATACCGCATCTGCGGTTTCTCAATAAATGGGCCAAACTCGCATCTGTGGACCAGGCGCCGCACCTGCGCCCAAGTAATCGCATTTGCGGTCCTTCTCCTGAGGCCCATATTCCGCATCTGCGATCCCCCTTGTCGGTTCTGCGGCTCGCACCTGCGGTCCAATATCCGCAGGTGCGGAAATGACAGCAACAACAAAACTCAGCAGCAAAAATAACTTTCCAAACTTCCCGTTGATCACTCAAAACCATCTCGAGGCCCTCAGGACCCCAACCAAACATACCAACAAGTCATAAATAATCATCCGGACTTAGTCGCACCCTCGGAACACCCAAAATAACATCAAAACACTAAATTCACCTCGAATTCAAGCCTAAGAACTTTGAAACTTCTAAATTTCACCAAGGATGCCGAAACTATCCAAAACACATCCGATTGATCTGAAAATTTGCACACATATCCAAAATGACATTACGAACCTGCTCCAACTTCTGGATTCCATTCCGACCCCGATAGCCTATTTTCCACTGCCAACCGGAAATCACCAAAAACTAACTTTCGCCAAATCAAGCCTAATTCTACACCGGACCTCCAAACTACATTCCGAACACACTCCTAAGTCCCAAATCTCCTAACGAAGCTACCCGAGCCATAAAATCTGCATTCCGAGATTGTTTACCAAGAAGTCAACTCCCAGTTGACTTTTCCAACTATAAAGCTACTTTAAGAGACTAAGTGTCTCAATTCTCACTACCACCATTCCGAACCCGAACCAAACCGACTCCAAAACATCATAAACAGTATAAACAATGCATGACAAGGCAAAAAGAGGAATAATTATGCAAATTCTACGGAACGACCGATCGGGTCGTTACGTTCTACCCCTTTTAAACAAATATTCGTCCTCGAACGGGTCTAGAAACATACCAGGAGTCTCAAACAAGTGAGGATATCTGCTCTGCATCTCCCGCTTGGTCTCCCAAGTGGCCTCCTCCACTGGCTGCCCTCTCCGCTGCACCTTCACCGAAGCTATATCCTTAGACCTCAACTTTCTGACCTAACGACCCAAAATAGCCACCGACTCTACCTCATATGACATATCACCCTCGAGCTGAACTGTGTTGAAGTCTAAAACATGGTATGGGTCACCAATATACTTCTAGAGCATCAACACACGGAATACCGGATGGACACTCGATAAGCTGGGTGGCAAGACAAGTCTATAAGCCACCTCTACAATCCTCTGAAGCACCTCAAAAGGCCCAATGAATCAAGGACTCAGCTTTCCCCTCTTCCCGAACCTCATAACACCCTTCATGGGTGATACCTTCAGCAGTACCTTCTCTCCTTCCATGAAAGACACATCCCGGACCTTCCGGTCCGCATAACTCTTCTGCCTAGACTGCGCCGTGCGAAGTTGCTCCTGTGTCAACTTCACCTTATCCAACGCATCCTGAACCAAGTCTGTGCCCAATAGCCTAGCCTCGCTGGACTCAAACCAACCAACCGGAGATCTACACCTCCTAGCATATAAAGCCTCATACAGAGCCATATGAATACTGGACTGGTAACTATTATGATAAGCAAACTCCGCGAGTGGCAAAAACTGGTCCCATGAACCCCCAAAATCAATCACACAGGCACGTAACATGTCCTCCAAAATTTGAATAGTATGCTCTGACTGCCCGTCGGTCTGAGGATGAAACGATGTGCTCAACTCCACCTGAGTACCCAAACCCCTCTGCACGGCTCTCCAAAACTGAGATGTGAATTGAGTACCTCTGTCTGAAATGATAGAAACTAGAACCCCATGCAATCAGACAATCTCCCTGATGTAAATCTCAGCTAACCTCTCCGAAGAATATGTAGTACCAACAGGAATGAAGTGCGCGGACTTGGTAAGCCGATCCACAATGACCCATATAGCATCAAATCTCTTCGAAGTCCGTGGGAGCCCAACTACAAAGTCCATGGTGATCCGCTCCCACTTCCACTCCGGAATATCTAACCTCTGAAGCAATCCACCTGGCCTCTGGTGCTCATACTTGACTTGCTGGTAGTTGAGACACCGAGTTACAAACTCCACAATATCCTTCTTCATCTGTCTCCACCAATAATGTTGTCTTAGATCTTGGTATATCTTCGCGACACCCGGATGAATGGAATACTGCGAACTATGATCCTATGCTAAAATCAACTCTCGAAGTCCATCCACATTGGGCATGCAAATACGGCCCTGCATCCTCATAACCCCGTCATCACCAATAGTCACATCCTTGGCATCACCTCGACGGACCCTGTCCTGAAGAACTAGCAAGTGTCAGTCATCATACTGGCGTGCTCTAATCTGATCATAAAGAGAAGACCTGGAGGCTACACAAGCCAACACCCGTGGAGGCTCTGACAAATCCAATCTCACCAACTGACTTGCTAAAGTCTGAACATCAAGTGCTAATGGTCACTCTACTACTGGAAGGTAGGCTAGACTCCCCAAACTCTCTGCTCTGCGACTCATGTCGTCGGCCACTACATTGTCCTTCCCCGGATGATATAGCATAGTGAGGTCATAATACTTGAGAAGCTCCAACCATTTCCTCTAACGCAAATTCAAGTCCTTCTGCTTCAGCAGGTACTGCAAACTACGATGATCGGTGAAAATCTCACAATGCACTCCATACAAATAATGGCGCCAAATCTTCAAGGCATGAACAATGGAAGCTAACTCAAGATCGTTCACTAGGTAATTATTCTCGTGCACCTTCAACTATCTAGACATGTAGGCAATCACCCTACCGTCCTGCATCAATACCGCTCCCAAGCCAACTCTAGAAGCATCACAGTAAATTGTATAAGAACCTGAACCAGTAGGCAAAACCAACACTGGAGCTGTAGTCAAAGCTGACTTGAGCTTCTGAAAGCTCTCCTCACACTCCTCAGTGCACCTGAACTGAGCACCCTTCTGGGTCAGTCTGGTCATAGGTGCTGCAATAGATGAAAATCTCTCTACGAAACGGCGATAATACCCGGCCAAACCAAGGAAACCACGAATCTCGGTAGCTGATGACGGTCTAGGCCAACTCTGTACCGCCTCTATCTTCTTCGGATCTACCTTGATCCCATCACAAGATACCACATGACCCAAAAATGCAACTGAATCAAGCCAAAATTCACACTTCGAAAACTTTGCATACAACTCCTTCTCCCTCAGAGTCTGAAGCACAACTCTCAAATGCAGCATGATCCTCCCGAGACCGGGAATATACCAAGATGTCGTCAATAAACACGATGACGAAGGAATCAAGATAAGGCCAGAATACACTGTGCATCAGGTTCATAAAGGCTGCTGGGGAATTGGTCAGCGCAAATGACATAACAAGAAACTCATAATAGCCATATCTAGTCCTGAAAGCCGTCTTTGGGATGTCAGAATATCGAATCTTCAATTGATGATACCCGAACCTCAAGTCAATCTTGGAGAACACTCTGTCCCCATGAAGCTGGTCAAACAAATCATCAATACGAGGCAAAGGATACCGGTTCTTCACCATAACCTTGTTTAGCTGCCGATAGTCAATACACATGCGCATAGAACCATCCTTCTTCTTCACAAACAACACCGGTGCACCCCAAGGTGACACACTAGGCCGAATGAACTCCTTATCTCGGAGTTCCTGAAGTTGTTCTTTCAATTCCTTCAACTCCGCTGGTGCCATACGGTAAGGTGGAGTGGAAATAGGCTGAGTGCCTGGCACCATATCAATACCAAAATCAATATCCCTGTCAGGTGGCATGCGTGGCAGGTCTGTGGGGAACACGTCCGAAAAATCACGGACCACAGGAACATAATCGACAACAAGAGCCTCACCACTAACATCCCTTACAAAAGATAGATAAGATAAACATCCCTTCTCAACCATACGCTGAGCTTTCAGGTAAGAAATCACCCTGCTAGGCACATACTCAGTAGAACCTCTCCACTCAACCCTCATAACTCCAGGCATAGCCAAGGTCACGGTCTTAGCGTGACAATCAAGAATAACATGACACGGAGAGAGCCAATCCATGCCTAGTATCACATCAAACTCAACCATGCTGAGTAATAATAGGTCCACTCGGGTCTCCAGACCCCCAATAGATATTACACACGACCGATACACACTGTCTACAACAATAGTATCACCCACGAGAGTCGACACATGAACAGACGTAACTAAAGACTCACGGGCATATCCAGGAAATGTGCAAAATAAGATGAGATATATGAATAAGTAGAACCAGGGTCAAATAGGGCTAAAGCATCTCGGTGACAAACTGAGATAATACATGTGATCACTGCATTGGAGGACATAGCATCAGGCTTGGCTGGAAGTGCATAGATACGGGCCTGACCTCCACCTGCTCGACCTCCCCCTCTAGGGCGGCCTCTAGCTGACTGACTCCCACCCCTAGTTGTCTGGGTGAGTGGTGAAGTAACTGGAGCTGAAGTCGAAGGTTGTCTCCTGGACTGAGATGGACCTCCAATAAAATGAGGGCACTGCCTCCTCATATGCCCGAACTCTCCACACTGATAGCAACTCCCTGGTGCAGGAGACGGGGACGGAAGGGAACCCCTGGAACCAGAATAACCACTCGAAGAACCCTGCATGGAGGAACCCTGAATAGAAGGTGCCCGGGATGAATTCTGAGCTAGGAGGGCACTGAATGATGAACGGCCTGGATGAGAACTGCGGGGATCCTGCCCTGATGATGCGCCGCTATAAGATGGGTGAACTGGCTGAGGAGGCCTAAATGGTCAGCCTCTACTGTGCTGAAACTGCCCTCTGGAAGGAGCACCACTGAAAATACCAAAACCACGAGGCCTCTTGGCCTCCCTCTCCTCTCGCTCCTAGCGACAAACTGACTCAATATCTCGAGCAATATCAACAACTTGCTCGAAGGTAGCACTAGATACTCTCTCCCTAATCATCAAAATATGGAGCTGGTAAGTGAGGCCATCCACGAACCTCCTGATCCTCATCTCTATCAGTAGGGACTAACTCAGTAGCATAACGAGCCAACTCAGAAAACCGCATCTCATATTGTGTAACTGATAGCTCTCCCTGAAGCAGCTGCTCAAACTGCCTACGCTGCTCCTCCCGGTGAGACTGGGGAATATACTTCTCCAAGAAGATAATGGAGAACTGCTGCCAGATGAGGGGTGTTGAACCAATAGGCCGACGCCTCTCAAAAGACTCCCACCAAGTGAAAGCAGCACCAGAAAAGTGAAATGTAGCGAATGAGACCCCCACTGGTCTCCAGAATTCCATCAGTACAAAGTATCCTCTGACACTTATCCAGAAAACCCTGGGCATCCTCTCCCTCTACGCCGCTGAATGTCGGAGGCTGAAATCTACTAAATTTTTCCAACCCGCGCCGCTCATCCTCTGACATAACTGGAGCCACATAGTCCTGAACTGAGGCAACCGGTTGGGCTGGAACTGCCCCCGGTGTCTGAAGGCCCAGAGTAACCTGCTCAGGTGTCCGGGCAGCTGGAGTTTGAGTGCCTCCCCCGGCCTGAGATGTAGCGGCAGTAGTAGACACGACAACTGCCTGAGCAAGGCTAGTACATATATTCAAAATCTGAGCCAGGGTCTCCAAAAGACCCGGAATAATAATGGGCACTACCGGTGTCTGAGCTTGTACCGCTGGAATACCCACGGCGGGAACCTGATCCTAAATAGTAGGGGGATCAACTGGTACTGCCCCAGCTACTGCGCGAGCTGGTCCCCTACCTCTACTACGACCCCGATTGCGACCTCGACCTTTCGCTGATCTAGCTGGTGTCTGGTCACCCTAATCAGTAGCACGTGTCATCACCATTTGTGAGAGATTGAAACAACAAGAGTTTAGATTTCCAAAAGCAACAGAATGGCACGACATAATTAAAGAAATGAGATTTTTCCTAAGAGTTTTGTAGCCTCTCGAAGATAAGTACAGACGTCTTTGTACATCCGCAAGACTCTACTAAACCTGATCATGACCGTTGAGTCTTATGTAACCTAGTGCTCTGATACCAACTTGTCACGACCCTAAATCAATAAGGGTCGTGATGGCGCCTATCGTGAAACTAGGCTAGCCCTCTAACACAGTGAAATCAACTTTTGTCTGTTTTATAGAAATATAAACTCATAAACTGATAAGGATCCACTTTTAAGACAATTTCAACAGGAATAAAAATAAAGACAAGCAATCTAAACCGCCCCCAGACCTCGGAAGTCAACTGTCATGAGCATCTAGTGTAGAAAATACAAAGTATAAAAATGTATCTTTGCCACTAATACAAGTCCAAAACATCAAAAGTCTAGGGATAGGAAGGGAAGGAAGGTCAGTTGTGGACGATGAGCAGCTACCTCGATCCCTGGTCAACTCCGAAGCACACGAGAAGTCAACGAGCGAGAAGGTATCTCAGTCACTCACGTCTCCACTATCAATATGCCATGCTTTCACTAAGCACGCTCACTCAACAAGTACCAGATATCCACTCAACTGCTGCGGCGTGCAGCCCAATCCAATACATATATATACATATATTGTTGCGGCGTGCATCCTTATCCTATATAACATACGTTGCGGCATGCAACTCGATCCATATAATAGTTGCTTGTGCTCGCTAGGGGTGTACAGACTCCGGAGGGGATCATACAGCCCAAGCACTATATTGCTGCAGCGTGCAGCCCGATCCATATATAATGTATATTGCTGTGGCGTGCAACCCGATCCATATATAATATATATAATATATATTGTTGCGGCGTGCAGCCCGATTCATAACTATCCTCACATATTCGGCTCACGGCCTCACTCAATCATCCTCACAAGCCACTCGGGCAACTCATCTCAACTCACGGGACTCAGCCCCAAAATACCTC
>MDKH01091058.1:0-26848 GCA_005239495.1 Nicotiana undulata | reverse complement strand
ATGAAAAAATTATTGTGTCGTCGGCATATGCAAGGTGATTTATTTTAGGGCTCCACTTGGGCAGTCCAAAACCACAAAACTGTCTGTTCCTATGCAACATATTCAGTCCCCTCGACATGGCTTCAGCAGCTAAGATGAATAGAGTAGGAGAGAGTGGATCGCCTTGTTTCACTCCTCTTGTTGAATGAAAAAAACCATGTGGTTGACCATTGAGCAGCACACTATACCAGTTATTTGATACTATCCCATATATCAGACCTATAAATCTCTCTTCAAATCCCATCTTTCTCAAGACCTTAGTTAGATACAACCATGATAGACGATCGTAGGCCTTTGTCATGTCTAGCTTAATTACTACATTTGGGCCGGCCTTGGTCCGTAGTCTAATGTCTGTAATTATCTCTTGTGTCAAGAGGACATTTTCAACTATACTCCTTCCCTTTACAAAACCAGCCTGCTCGTCAGAGATTAGATCTGGCAGCATGTTCACCAATCTTTCATGAATTACCCTCGAAAAGATTTTATTGACGAAGTTGCTCAAACTTATGGGTCGCATATCAGAGAAAGATACAACTTCCTTCTTTTTTGGTAATAACACCAGGTTGGTATGGGTGATATACTTGGGCAGTTCATGTCCGTTAAAGAAAGCTTTGACCATGTCTACAATGTCCTCTCCAACTATGTCCCAGCATGAATGAAAAAAACACCCCGTAAAACCATCCGGACCTCCAGCACTTTCTCCATTTAGCCCATATACAGCAGATTTAACTTCCTCCCTTGTAGGTTGGTGCATCAGCTCTTGGTTCTGTCTTTGTTCTATCATCAAAGGGACATGCTCCAGTATACTAAAATCAGTAGGAACATTATCTTCACTAAACTGTTTTTGAAAGAAGTTGACTGCTTCAGTTGCCATATGTTCAGAATCTTCCAACCAAAAACCAGCATCATTTTGTATTCGTTTTACCTGAAGCCTCTTCCTTCTTCCAAGCACTTGTGTATGAAAAAACTTCGTGTTGCGATCCCCATCCTGGAACCAAGTCATCCCCGACTTTTGTTTCCAGAATTCTTCTTCTAGTGCTAGATATCTGATCATTTCAGCTTGAACTTTGTGTAGCCTTTCTCTATTTTGAGTAGTAGGATTCCTCTCAAACTCTGCCTCATGTACCATCACCACCTCTTCAAGACTTGCAATTTTTTGAAAAATATCTCCAAATGTCCTCCTACTCCAAATCGATAGGGCCTTTTTTACTTTCTTCAGCTTGTGATTAAACACATAGAAAGGATCTCCCACAAAATCTGCTTTCCAAGACTCCCTTACTACCTCCTTGAAAGTATTGTTTTTTGTCCAGAAATTAAGAAACTTAAAAGCTTTCTTTATAGGGACAGTAACATCAGCACATGTTAACACCATAGGACTGTGATTCGACCCAATTTTAGACAGGTGAGTTACCTCTAGACCAGGCAGCAACTGTTGCAATTCCACATTGGCCATACACCGATCCAATCTTTTGAAAATACAGTCATCCTCCGCTCTCCCGTTCCACCAGGTGAATATACTCCCCTTGAAGCCTAAGTCATTGAGATTACAGGTACTCATACAGTGCCTAAAGTCATTCACTTCATTAGTTGACACAGGTAAACCTCCATACTTCTCTTCCTCATCCCATATAACATTGAAGTCGCCTCCAACTAGCCAGGGTAAAGACATGTCCCTAGCCAAGTAATACAAGCTGTCCCAAAGTTCAATTCTTTCAATAACATCACATTTTGCATATACAAAGGTGACAATAATAGCAGTTTGAGTGTCCATGTCTGTGATCTTCATAGTCATCTGTTGTTCTACATTTATCATTACATCTACTCCATGATCCTCGTCCACGAAAACCCAGATTTTGTTTGAAACGTTAGCAAATGCTTGAAGCATGCCAATCTTCCTTCTATATCGTTCCAGTTTTCTAACATGCTGCATTGGTTCCATGATTCCAATAAAATGAAAATGCTGCTGCCTATTCATAAGTATCAGTCTCTCAAAGGCTTGTTTGGTGTTGACTGACCTTACATTCCATATAATTGCCTTCATCATTGATTGTTTGTTTTAGATAGGGTCCTCCTCGTTTGAACCCCCGTGACTAAACTTTGCATTTCTCTTGATTGTTTCTTCTTTCCTTTTCCTGCTGATTTTCCTCTATCCATGTCTCTTGGTGAAAGATCTCCTTGCCTTGCTACCTCTTTAAAATTTTGAGTCGTGGATTCTTCATCAAGGTCTTTTCCCCTGCCTCCAACAGAGTACTCTGCCCTATTTTCCTCAGCTTGCTCCACCAGTTGCTGCTGTATGTTTTTAAAGACCAATTCCGTGTGTTCTTCATCATGTAATGCTGCTGCATTATTCTTCCTAGTGATAATTGCTGGTTCTCCTTCTTTACACACTTGAACAGGTGTTATTTTGTCCAAATCATCATGTTTCTGGACCTGTTCTATTAAGGTTCCACCAGGGTCATTAGTTGTCTCACCAGTTGGTATATTTGCCTTATCTGGTGGTTCAGAGTTCCCATGTTGCTCAACTCCACCCTCTACATGTATCTGCTCCTTTTCCCCTTGTACAATCACAACCTTGGCGTTGTTACTATCATTTCCCCTTTGAACTTGATCTTTGTTTTTTGCATTTACACTTTGTTCTTCTACTTCAACTTCCTCATCTGTAGAGTTCTCTTCTCCACTAGCCCCATCTGGTAAATCTCCTTCGTCTGAATCCACCTCAACCTGATCATCAACCCATGGTCTGCTCCTCAAATGTAATCTCTCATTCCCTTTGGTTGAATCAGCTGCTACATCAAACTCCACAGATTGTGAAGGCACTTCTTGGCATGATTGGTTGACGGCTACATTATCATTGAATGTTCTACTCACCCATTGAGCAGTAGACTCATTATGTCTCCTGTACTCTTTAGTCCCCATATCACCAATTATAGGTTCCACATTGTTGGGAATATTTGAAGCTTCCCTCCCATTAGAGAACGAAGGAGCTGCTGCATTTAACACAGCATTACCATTCTCAGTTGACTCCACTAATGCTAACTGCTTGATAGGATCATTACCTCCTTCATCATTGCGTATCACCACAACCTTTTTAGCCTGTTGAATCTGTTTCTGCACCACCACATGAACATTATCCCCATTAGCTTCACTCTCTAGCACATCAAATTGGTTTCCCATATGCAACTGCTGTTGTCCAGTAGTTTGAACAACTGGAACAATTTCCTTTCCTGTAGGTCCTTGATCCTCCCTTCCATTAGTATTCTTTTTAGTTCTATGGTCACGAACTTCCTTCCACTGCTCCTTTCCTTTGCCATGAACATTGCCTACGACTTTCCCACTCGATAAAACCATCAATGTCCCCTGTTGATTTAAATTATTTTCTCCAGTAGTCATACCTGTACGAGTAGGTTGTTGTTCAGCAGTCCTATTTCCCATTAGTTCTGGATGCATTCGCCAGCACTCATTCATCTCATGGCCTTGTAACTTGCATTCTCTACAATATTTTGGTAGGTAATCATATTTAATGGTCACCCATTCTGTCCGTACCACTCCAGTTGTCTCATTCTCGATGTCCATCCGCACCTTCTTAGGTAATTCATTCAACAGATCAACAAGAACTTTCACTCGCGCACAACTCGGCCTCGTTTTATTAATCGTAGCCATATCAAGATGAAGCGGCTTACCCACAGCTGCCGCTAATGAAAAGAGACACTCCTTGACGAAAAATGTTGGCAATAAATTTGGAAACGATATCCACGCCATTACCTTTGAAGTTTCCTCCCCTGCCCGGAATTTCGCATCATAAATCAGAGTTCTCAATTGGAATTCATGTCCAGCCTTATCTTTCACATAATACACGCTTTTCGACGTGAATTGAATAAAATCTTGCCATAACGTCAATCGTATTAGTGCATGTCTATCACGAAGGAATCCGATATTACATTCACCTTTAATTCCACATTGAATCGGCACAATTCGACGAAGTTCGTTGATCTCCGGCCATCCATATGAAAATTTGCAGACCACTGCGTATTGCAATCCTTCAATCACATTCATTCTATCAACCTCTGCTTCTGTGAATTTCACCATGGGTTGTCCTTGAAGAATAACTGGTCGCCTCAACTGAATTGGATCGACAGTGCAATTTTTTTTCACTGTTTCATTGAGCATGGCTGGTTTGAGCAGTCCAGCGTAGGAACTGGGTTGGGAATTAGTCGCAAGGGGCTGGGGATTGTTGCTGGATGTCGGGGGTGGCTGGGCGACGGTGGTAGGGGGCTGCCCAGGCTTCACCACTGGTTGGCCATCGGCCAAATTGGCCATGGCTGCTCTGAAATTAAGAATCGCCCAGTGAAGGTATGAAATCGCCTCAGAGCTTCTCTCTCCTCCTCTCAAGCCCGGGTTTGGGTTTTTTGAATGAGGGTTTGGGGGGTAGTCTTTAGGATTAATTTAGGTAAGAAAAGATCTGGTCCGTTGATCACAATTGATAAACGGTCCAGCTTAAACAAGGCATTGGGTCGGGTAATTTTAATGGATTGGGCCTGGGGTATTGGGTTAATTCAATCAGGTTTGGGTCTGGTTCAATTAGGCTATAATTCAAACAAAACTAGGCCATTTGTGAAATACCCAATGTAAATTAATTAAAATAATTTGTAAAATAGCTAATAATTATAAAAATTGAATTTCATGCATAGAAAAATAGTTTTAAATAATTAATAGTATTTTTAAAAAATACAAATGACTAAGTTTTGGTAAAAATGGAGGGCTATAATTGCAAAGTTATTGCAATTATAACCAAAAGGTGGCAATTTGGCTAATTATGAGATAATTTGGTCTTAATAAGACGAAAAATAAATAAAGAAATATTTTTGAAATCATTTGTGATGCAATTTTGTAATTATTTGTTGGGAATAAAATGCTGGATAAATTAATAAAAAACATAGGAAAATTGTGGACATTCAATTGCTACTAATGCATGATTTTGAAGATATATATGCAATTTAAAAAATATTTTTTTTCTGGGAAAAATTGGGTATCAACAGTTGCCCCTCTTTACCCGACAAGGATGAAAGAGTTTGTCGGGTAAAGATATGATGGCCAATTTCGACCGAGCGAAACAGTTAGAGAGATTAGGCCGCACCCTGGCTTCTGAGCTGCCTATCCCTGGTTTTACAAGAATCATGCCATATGTAGTTCCGGGTTCATTGGCGAAGTATACCGATGAAGTCATCACAAGAACGGACGCAACATCTAGGGCTGGATGAATGAATGGTTTACGGGAATGGTTAGGTTTGAGAGAACTGGAGCGGAATCCCTCCTGCTGGGATAGCCGTTGCTCGCCGGGTTACCTGCAATAAAATCAATACAAGCGTATACTATGCATAAATTTAAACATGATGCAAGTTCCCGTTGGACTATGAGGATTGTCTTTGGATGGTTAGGGATGGCGTCCTTAGACCATGATGTCCTGGGCCATGAATTGTTTGATGAGAGATTCGCAGGCCATGAAATGATGTTATCGGTCCATGAAGATGGTGCCTCCGAACTATGACGCCTTTGAATAATGATATGCAAAATTGAGAGATCCTCAGGCCATGACATGGTGTCTTCCGGCTATGAGGATGATGTCGTTAGACTATGACGCCCTTGGACAAGTTGGCGATATTTCAGCCCATGAAATGCAGTAATATGATGCTGACAAGACAGAGCTTAGCCTTGCGAATTGAAGGGCAGAGCTTATCCCGAAAGAGAAGCGGAGTAAATAATGCTTGAGAGACAGCGCTTAGTCTCGGTGAAAAAGAGTAAATTGGAGGCACAGCTTAGCCTCATGCAAGATGTGGAAGACAGAGATTATCCTGATGCAGAATGAAGGCAGAGATTAGCCTTATGCAGTTGGAGGCAGAGCTTATCCTCATGCAGATGAAGGCAGAGCTTAGCCTCATGCAAGATGTGGAAGGCAGAGATTAGCCTGATGCAGAATGAAGGCAGATATTAGCCTTATGCAGATGGAGGCAGAGCTTATCCTCATGCAAGATGTGGAAGGCAGAGATTAGCCTGATGCAGAATGAAGGCAGATATTAGCCTTATGCAGATGGAGGCAGAGCTTATCCTCATGCAAGATGTGGAAGGCAGAGATTAGCCTGGTGCAGAATGAAGGCAGAGATTAGCCTTATGCAGATGGAGGCAGAGCTTAGCCCATGCAAGATGTGGAAGGTAGAGAATAGCCTTATGCAGAATAGATGCAGAGATTAGCCTTATGTAAATGGAGGTAGAGCTTAACCTCATGCAAAGGAAGGCAGAGAATAGCCTTATGCAGATGGAGGCAGATCTTAGCTTCATGCAAGCTGTGGAAGGCAGAGATTAGCCTGATGCAGAATGAAGGCAGAGATTAGCCTTATGCAAGGGAAGGCAGAGGTTAGCCTTATGCAAGGGAAGGCAGAGATTAGCCTTATGCAAAGTGGAGGTAGAGCTTAACCTCATGCAGATGGAAGGCAGTTGTTAGCCTCATGCAGGGGAAGGAAGAGATTAGCCTTATGCAAGGGAAGGCAGATATTAGCCTTATGCAAAGTGGAGGTAGAGCTTAACCTCATGCAGATGGAGACAGATCTTAGTCTCATGTAGGGGAAGGCAGAGATTAGCCTTATGCAAGGGAATGCTGAGATTAGCCTTATGCAAGAGAAGGCAGAGGTTAGCTTTATGCAGAGGGAGGTAGAGCTTAACCTCATTCAAATGAAGGCAGAGATTAGCCTTATGCAAGGAGAAGGCAGAGATTAGCCTTATGCAGAAGAATAAATAGCAAATAAGAGTAGAATTTCTTAGCTGGTAGCATATTTTGACATTGCGATTGTTGTGAGAACTATGACTACGAAGCATGTTATCCTTTGTGCTGATAGCAAATGTCGGCAAGTGTGATGGTTTGAGAATTGTGACTTTGGGCATGTTCGTTTTTTGTTCCTGCATCCAAAGAAAGATCGTGAGTTTTGTAGATGGGGAAGGTTGGTCGTATCCTTGATGGATTTTCTTGACTTGTTATGCTTGGTCTGATGATCCTGTTTATATCATTGGGGTAGCATTTGCTAAACAAAGCTATTTATGAAAGAAAGCATGCACGCTTTCGAAAGACATAGTATAAAATATATTCAAGAAATTTAGATGAACCGACGACCGTGACACAATTCAAGACATTGCAACTTCTCATGCTATGGAATTTTGAGGGTCCTCCTCAAAGTTCTTCCCCAGTTAGATGGGTTGACGTCTCTGACTATTGTGCATACTGCGATCGGCTGACCTTTTGCTTCGGAATTTTGAGGCTACTCCTCAAAATTCTG
This sequence comes from Nicotiana undulata, assembly GCA_005239495.1. Lineage (NCBI taxonomy): Eukaryota > Viridiplantae > Streptophyta > Magnoliopsida > Solanales > Solanaceae > Nicotiana > Nicotiana undulata. The sequence continues at coordinate 19,487 of MDKH01091058.1, read as the reverse complement.
CCCCAGTTACCAATTGCAGGGGAAATGAGATTTTTATTGAATTGTGAACAAACCCATAGGGATGCCTATGTATCCCCTCTTAAACGGGAATAAAGTTGGGCGTAGTTCAATTTACATCATTTGAGAAAAGCATAAAGAATTACACATAGTATCGTTTGACTGCATCTGAATTGATTAGTTTTGGCCAGACTTCTCCGTCCATTTTTGCAAGTATAAGAGCTCCTCCTGTTAGTACTCGGTGAACCATATACGGACCTTTCCAGTTGGGAGAGAATTTCCCTTTGGCTTCATCTTGATGTGGAAAGATCTTCTTTAACACCAGCTGCCCCGGTGTGAACTGTCTTGGCTTGACTCTTTTGTTAAAAGCTGCAGACATTCTATCCTGATAAGTTGACCATGACATATTGCGATCATCTTTTTCCCATCTATTTGGCTAATTTCTCACAACGGCTCTTTGCCATTCTGCGTCACCGAGCTCAGCTTCTTGTATAATTCTTGATGAAAGCATCTCCACTTTGGCAGGAATAACGACTTCCGTGACATAAACCAGCAAGTAGGGAGTTGCCCCAGTTGATGTACGGACTGTGGTGCGGTATCCCAATAAGGCAAATGATAACTTCTCGTGCCATTGTTTATGCTTCTCTATCATCTTTCTCAATATCTTCTTGATGTTTTTGTTGGCGTATTCTACAGCTCCATTCATCTGAGGTCTATAGGTTGTGGGATTCTTGTGCTTGATTTTGAAAGTCTCGCACATGGTTTTCATCAGATCAGTGTTTAAATTGGAACCGTTATCGGTGATGATTTACTTTGTGATTCGAAATCGACAAATAATACATCCGCGGACAAAGTCTGCCACGAATTTCTTTGTCACTGCTTTGTAAGATGCTGCTTCGACCCATTTAGTGAAATAATCAATTGCTACCAAGATGAAACTGTGTCCATTTGAGGCGGTAGGCTTGATCGGTCCAATGATGTCCATTCCCTAGGCGGAGAATGACCAAGGTGAGCTTGTTGCATTGAGCTCGTTTGGGGTACCTTTATCATATCTGCATGTACCTGACATCGGTAGCATTTCCGTATATACTGGATGTAGTTCGTCTACATGGTCATCCAGAAATAACCGGCTCTGAGTATCTTCTTTGCTAAGACAAAAACCATTCATATGTGGGCCGCAAGTCCCATCATGTATCTCCTCAAGTAGTTTGGAGGCTTCTTTTGTATCGACACATCTCAATAATCCCAAATCGGGAGTTCTCCTATACAGGATTCCTCCACTATGAAAGCAATTATTGGACAATCTACGAAGCGTGCGTTTCTGAGTATGATTTGCAAGCTCTGGGTACTCTCCCTTTGACAAATACTCCTTAACATCATGGTACCATGGTTTTCCGTTTGTTTCTTCTTCAACATGGGCACAGTAGGCCGGCTGGCTATGGATCTTCACTGGAATATGGTCAATGAAACTCTTACCCGGATGATGTATCATGGATGATAGAGTGGACAGTGCATCGGCGAACTCGTTCTGAATTATGGGAACGTGCCGAAATTCCGTTTTTGTGAACCTCTTTCTCAATTCCTGCACATGGTGCAGATACGACAGTATCTTGGAATTCTTAGTAGCCCATTCTCCTTGTACTTGGTGTATTAGCAAATCCGAGTCACCAATTACAATCAGTTCCTGAATATTCATATCAATGGCCATGTTGAGCCCTAAGATGCAGGCTTCATACTCTGCCATATTGTTGGTGCAAGAGAATCTGAGTTTAGCAGATACCGGATAATGTTGACCAGTTTCCGATACCAGGACAGCTCCAATGCCGACTCCTTTGAAATTCGCCGCTCCATCAAAGAACATCCTCCAACCGTCATAGGATTCTGCAATGTCTTCTCCTATGAACAACACTTCTTCATCAGGAAAATACGTTTTTAGGGGTTCGTATTCTCCATCCACAGGGTTCTCATCAAGATGATCCTCCAATGCTTGTCCTTTGACCGCTTTCTGAGTCACATAGACAATATCGAACTCACTCAGCAGGATTTGCCATTTGGCCAGTTTGCCAGTTTGCCAGTGGGCATGGGCTTCTGAAAGATGTACTTCAAGGGATCCATCCTTGATATGAGGTATTTTGTGTAGGCACAGAAGTAGTGCCTCAGCTTTTGGGCTACTCAGGTTAGAGAACAACATGTACGTTCCAGTAGAGAATATCGTGCCTCGTATGGAGTGAACTTCTTAGTCAGATAATATATAGGCTGCTCTTTTCTCCCTGTCTCGTCGTGCTGCCCCAGAACGCAGCCGAAAGCTCCATCTAGTACCGCGAGGTAGAGTAGCAAGGGTCTACATGGCTCTGGCGGTACCAAGACTGGCGGTGTTGACAAGTACTCCTTGATTCTGTCGAAGGCCTTTTGACAATATTCGGTCCATTTGGTTGCAGCATCTTTCTTCAGCATCTTGAAGATTGGTTCACATATGAACGTGGACTGGGCTATGAGCCGGCTGATGTAGTTAAGGCGCCCCAGGAAACTCATCACATCTTTCTTGTTATTTGGCGCTGGTAACTCTTGGATGACTTTGACCTTTGATGGATCCAATTCTATTCCTCGACGGCTGACGATGAACCCAAGCAATTTTCTAGTAGGAACCCCGAATGCACATTTCGCAGGGTTTAGTTTCAAGTTGTATTTCCGCAACCTGTTGAAAAACTTCCTCAGATCTGCTATGTGGTCAGTGTCTTTCTTGGACTTGATAATGACGTAGTCCACATATACCTCGATCTACTTATGTATCATGTCGTGGAAGATGGTGTTCATAACTCTCATGTAGGTGGCCCCAGCATTCTTTAGGCCGAATAGCATCATCTTATAACAGTAGACTCCCCACAGCGTAATGAAAGTCATTTTCTCAGCATCTTTCTCATCCATCCAAATCTGATGGTAACCAGCAAAGCAATCTACGAACGGCTGAAGTTCATGCTTGGCACAATTGTCAATCAGGATGTGTATGTTTGGAAGAGGGAAATCATCATTCGGACTGGCCCGGTTGAGATCCCGGTAGTCGACACAAACCCTGACCTTTCCATCTTTATTAGGCACTGGCACTATGTTGGATAACCATGTCGGATATTGAACCACCCGGAGAACCTTGGCGTTGATTTGCTTGGTAACTTCCTCTTTGATTTCAAACTTATGTCAGGCTTGAACTTTCTGAGCTTCTGTTTTACCGGCGGGCACATTGGATTGGTTGGAAGCTTGCGAGCCACAATGGATTTACTTAGACGAGTCATGTCATCGTACGACCATGCAAATATGTCTTCATATTCATTCAAGAATTATGTGTATTCCTTCTTCTCTGATGGTCATAAGTGAAAGCTGATGCGAGTTTTTTGACATTCTCTGAATCTCCCAGGTTGACAATCTCAGTTTTGTTGTCCAGATTTGACTTAGGTCTATTCTCGAAATCCTAAACTTCTCTGACAATTTCATCAGGTATGATATCATCCTCTTCTTCTGAATCACTGTCTTTTTGTTACGTTGCCGCGTTGCATGTCACAGTCATTGGTTTATCAAGATTGGAAATAGTAATACTGTATTGAAAGAATTGATAAAAACGGTAATAATAAATATTGATTCATTAAAACATAAAAACACTTTTGATAATTTAAACAAATATTTTGAAACATTGAATATCTGATTGCAAAAAGGAAATCATTAGCAAATAAAAATAGACAACGCTTGTTCAACCTTGCTACCCCGGGACTCGTCGAGTCCTGGATGTTCTGACAGTCCATTTTTTAAGGAATGATCATTTGCTCATGGCTGGGATGGAAGGGCCTTCCTCCTCCTCCTCCTCAACAATGACGCAATAGTCCATATCATCATCTTCCAAGAATAGATTCTTCAAGGCTGCTAGTGCTTCTTCTTCTTCTGACCCCCATATGATATCGGCCTACTGAAAGGTCTGCTCCAGATGTGGTATCAGCTATTCTAATGGGTAATAAGGACCGTGCCATGGTGGCGACCAGTTCTTGTACTCTTGTCATGTGTATTTGTATCCCAGACCAAAAGTGGTGCCATGGCGCTTGAGCTGTATTGGCTTGGAGATCCCTTGAAGGTTCTTGCCGAGTCCTCTGCCAGGCTCGTACCCACTCCAGTTCAGTATGCTTTCAATCTTACTGTCCCACTATTTGTCTTTGTCTATTGCATTGACCCGCTCGATGTTGTGGTAAGTTTCTCCACCTAACCTTCTTCTTCCCTCAACCACTGGGATGGTCTGGCTACTATAGATAGGGTTGCTTCCATCTCCATGAATGATTACTTCCTGGTGGTTCCATTCGAACTTCACTGCCTGATGTAAGGTTGATGCCACAGCCCCAACGACATGTATCCATGACCGTCCCAATAACAGGTTGTAGGATGCCGATATGTCTATCACCTGAAAATCAACCTCGAACCATGTAGGTCTCATTTGCAAACAAAGACTGATTTCACCAATGGTAGACCTCTGAGAACTGTCGAAAGATTTTACATTCATATACCCTTCTCTGATCTCGTATAACCCCTTGCCCAGTTTCTTGAGCGTTGTCAATGGATAGATGTTGAGGCTGGATCCCCCGTCAATCAGAATCCTGGTGATGAAGTAGTCCTCGCATTGCACAGTGATGTGTAGTGCTTTGTTATGACTTAACCCTTCAGGCGGCAGCTCGTCCTCGTGGAAAGTAATCTTATGACTCTCCAGCACTCGACCTACCATGTTGGTCATTCCCCCGCATGTGATGTTATTCGGCACATACGGTTCATTCAGCACTTTCATCATAGCATTCTTGTGCGTCTCTGAATTCTGCAGCAATGACAGAATAGATATCTGGGCTGGGGCTTTGTTCAACTGATCGATGACTGAGTATTTTTTAGCCTGCACCTTCCTCCAAAGGTCATCTGGGCCTGTCTCAATGATGGGTGAGCCTGCTTGCTAGACTCTGCCAAATGTTCAGGTGTATAGACCCTGCCGGTCCTTTCATTCCCTGTGCGGCAGTGGCTTCTTCCATCTTGACTTTACCTTTCCTTCTTGCCTCAACTACGTAATCCCAAGGTACAACGTTAGTGTTGAAATGACGCGTAGTTGACACTGTCAGTATGATTGGTGCAGCTACTTTCACTTCAAATGGAATAGGTTCCTTAGCAGGTGGTATTACTTTGACCTCAAACGACACAGGTACATCAGCGGGTGGTGCCGCTTCAAACTTGAATGGGATTGACATAGCTACCTCAAAATTTTGTTACAGAACCCTTTCTTCTGTATTTTTCTTTTTCTCTTGCCTTTTCATTCTTTTGGTGGCTCTCGAGCCACGCTACCCATTCCCGGTGGGAGATTTATCGGCGACTTCATTTTTGCGGCAACCCGACATTTTCCGGCGACCGACATCAAATTTGAGAAGAAAAAGGATTCAACAACTGGGTCTTTAACGAGACTTCATTTTCTTTTCAATTTATATTCATCCCCGTATTAGTTCATTTAACTCCGTCATTATCGCCGGTCGCCGATAGGCTTTTCTTGATTTGGAATTCCTTATTTTGTTCCTTTCATGCTTTCTTTTTCGTTTTTTAGATCAAACACATCTATATGCGTCTCTGTTTCTTAATTTTTATTGCTTAAGGTTTTGAGTAAAACATCGTAGAAAAATAATTCTGTTAAGAATTAAGATATATTAATTAAAAATTAATTTTCCAATTAATTTCCGCGGAACTCCGGCCAGAAACCTTCATAGAAATTTCCAATTCATTTTCGTATCTCTCTATAGAAACTTCTCACATTCGTCAAGCAACGCTGAATTCTGCATTGTTTGGGTAAATCTGCAGTGTTTGTGTTTTTCAATAAGAAATTATAGTAACTGATTCGTTCAAACAAGTACAAAGTTGTTTCATAAATTCTTTCTTCTACTTGTCTTCATAAGATAAAATAAAATAATTGGCATTAATTTTTCTGGGACAAAGTTTTTCATTTGGAGCAGAATCTTGAACGAATAATCATAGCTACTGTTTCCATCGTTTTGATTCCTTTTCATATCCATTATCATTAACTTTCTTTTGGGGATTTGAAAATTCTTCTGTTAATTTCTTGAACAAAAGGAATTAGTTATTGCAAGTTCGCGGATTTGGAAGCACCAGACTTTTCGGCATCCATCGGAGCAGCAACAACTAGCGGATTTGGAAGCATGTCCGGCCATCCCCGACTGTGATCCAGGTTCCATCTTTCTTGAATTGTATTTGTACATATCTATTTACTGTTGCCTTGCCGGCCTTTTTGATTGGATTAACTGCTTTTTCTATCTTTTCTATTAGTGTTTTAAGCTTAAGGTTCCATTTATTCATTTTAGTTATGTGTTTGCATATGGATAGTTTCGTAGACATGGTAGATCCATTATTTTAGTGCCTGCTCGCATTTTTGTTCTCGTAGTCACTCCTTTGAGTTGTTTTTAGCTCTCGGGTTCGTAGTTTGTAATCCTTCCTTCCCGTTTTTGGTTCTTAGTGGTAGCGTTTACCTAATACCTGCTTATAGTGGCGGTAGTGAATGATGTGAGAGTAAGGTCATGTCCTCGGGTGGGGTCCAAGGGTGGGAACGGGGTAGGAAAGCCTCTAGGTTGAGAATTGGGTCTTGGAACATTGGGACGTTGACGGGGAAGTCTATAGAGTTAGCTAAGATTCTTCAGAAGAGGAAGATCAACATAGCGTGTGTTCAGGAGACTAGATGGAAGGGTACTAGGGCACGAGATGTAGACGGGTTTAAACTATGGTACTCAGGAAGCGCTGGGGGCAAGAATGAGGTAGGTATTTTAGTAGATAGGGACCTTAGGGAGCTCGTGGTTGAGGTTAGGAGGGTAAATGATAGGTTGATGAGTATTGTCACACCTCCTTCTTCCACCCCCGGTGAGGGTAATAAGGGAGTTTTTCCACTTTAAGTAACATTATTCGATTTTGGGATTTATTTATTAGTTTCAGAGTCGCCACCAGGATTTTTTACGGTGTTCCGGGACACAATTTATTGTAATATCCCAAATCGAGGAAATTTTTTGACTCTATATAAAATGTCTGCGAACAAGAAATCCAGGTAAGGAATTCTGTTAACCTGGGAGAGGGTGTTAGGCATTCCCGAGTTCCGTGGTTCTAGCACGGTCGCTTAATGATTAAATTTGGCCTAAATTGTTCAACTACTGCTTTTATACCTAAGTGCATTTTTATATTTTTTACCGCTTTTATTATTCTTTAGTATTTAAAGAATTTCCTTGAGATGAGTTACGTATGCGTAAAACCCGTAGAGTTTGAAATGTGTCTAAAATCATGTCACACAGACATGTACATAATTCTTGACACTGAACTCATTCAAGGAGATAAATAAAGTTGCGCGAGCGCGTATTTTATTTTGTCGTTGAAAGAAACCGGAATTACGTCACGCGGGCGTATACGCAATCCCGGTAATTTTAAGAACTTCGTTCCTAAAGTGTCTCTACGAGTGTTCATTTTAGTCTTTATTTGTGTTACGTAAATGTATACACAATTTGAGAAAAAGAATATGTTTTAGTTATTTTAAATCAAAGTTATGTAAAATGTATACTTTGACGATTAATTTATCTTTCTAAGTTCATGGTAGTCTCTACCCCAAAAACTTTCGGGATTTATTATGTCTAAAGTCCATTGCTAAATCGTTTCATGAAACATGGCCTATAGTCTAGTCTAGCCCAATTTGATCACTTTAGGCCTCCTAGTTTTAGCTAATTGTCAAGAAAATAAGGCTGTGTAGATAAATACATGTCAACAATAGAAATGTAAAGGAAACATTCAACTTCACAAATTCAGGAACTATGTATTTGAAAGTAGTAAACATACCCAACTATTATAGAACATGGAGTATATAGATTCATTCATTTCAAGTAGTCTAAACGTAATGCCGCATGATTCTTAATAAAGTCTACAGATCTATGAATTCTAAAGTCCCAAAAATATTCTTGAACATCAAATCCTATTTTTCCATATAAGCCATTTTAAGAATTTCAACAAGGATTGGAACTATTTTTTTTGAATCTGGATATCTTTTCACGTCTAAGGGACTTATCAAAGCAATTGGTTGCAATTTTAACTCATTTTTCAGAATATTAAACTATTTAATATGCCTGTTTAAGTTGACATTGCAAAAATCTGAAACTAAATTGTGCATATTCGTTTGAAATTGCAAACAGAATGTCCATTCTTACATTACAAGAGTTTCTAGAAATAATTACATTTGTTTCTACCAAGTAATTACAAATACAAATGAAAAGAAAAGGAGATCATGTCGTTAAGCTACAACTTCCTCAAACTCGAACCCCCGAGGCTATCCTGCCTTTGCTTGTGATTGGCTATCAAGAAGAAATAAAAGGAAAGGAACCTGTTTGCATCTCGTGGAATGAATCTATCCATAAAGAGGATTAGATTCAACTCCAATCGTGCTAGCTTAAAGGGAAAACAACTACTTAATGCTTTAACCGAGAGAACTAACTTAACATATTCTAGACTTCAAGTTTGCATCCAGATTATAGCTAGAGTTCATGTAGTAACTTGACTACCTTTAGGAATTACTTAAGGAATAAATCTGACCATAAAGGAGGTTAGATTCAATCCTTAATGATGCTCTTGAATGAACAAAGTATTTTCGAACCCTTTATGGACTGAATCTGACCATAAAAGGGGTCGGATTCAGCTCTATAGGTTTTATACTTGTTCTTCTTGCCGATAATACCATAGTCTGACTTTGTAGGCTTTGATATAGAGAACAAATCTGATTGTTTGAAAGGATCCAGATTCCTTACTCTAAGAAGTCTTCTGGCCACTTCTTTTATCTAAAAAAAAAGATAGTTTTATCAATATGAACTACTGTTTTGGCACTATTGTGGGGTGAATTTGACCATTGAAAGGTCAAATTCATCTACCCTAGTGTCTTCTGCCTTACTAACAAACTAAGAAGCAAATGGAAAAAATGAAATTTAACTAGCAAATACATACTGACTTCAGGAATAAACAACATATTCAGATTTGTTATTATCAACATATGAACCAGTCCTACTTTCAGATCTTCACACTAGATAAAATAACAAAAATTCAGTTATAGAAGAAGACAAAATCGAGCAAAGAGGAAGATGAGGTTCATATTTTTGTATTTTGCAATAATATCAGACAGTTACATATCGTTTGAAGAGAAAATCAACCCAAATCTTGACCAAATAAAGTTCAAGTAACATATGTACATCAAAAATAGAGGCAAGATTAGCAGCAGCCAAAAGCTTAACCAGATAAAACAGTAGCAGCAGTAGAAAACCAGCCCAGAGTTTGAGAGTATAAGCAAGAAACTTTTTTTCGAATCAGATCATCAAACAAACAAAATCCATTTTCATAAGTTTGGAAAGGATTTTTTTTAGTGAGCAAGGATGGTAGATTCAATCTTCAAAAAAGAGTTTGTAGAATATGGGATAATGCTTTTTCAGTAGAAATTTCAGTCTCTAAAAAGAAATTTTCAGTGTAAAAAAAAAAGTCCCCAGAATATGTAAATGAGGGTCTACTTATAGGCAGCTCAAGGATGGGATATGCTTTGGCATATTCCTCATCCAAGAGCTGAAAATAGTACAGGTACATCTGTCAAACCTTATCCTACTGAGCAGCTATACCTCCTTCTAGAATATTCTACTGATTTCAGACCTCATCCCCTCTTAAAGTTACTGTTTTACCCCTTAAAAATCTGATTTCAAGATATTTTCTTAATTCTAGAAGTTTCTTGGGTTGTTACACCCAAGATTCTTCTATTGTAATTCCCAAACTAACCCTTAGTACCCTTAGAATTACCCCTTAAGGTTAAACAGGGTTAAAAGGTTAAGTTATTATCAACTTTAGATAGTTCATCCTAATTGAGTGATTAACTTAATAATTAACATGTTCTGATCTTAAGTGAATCACTTTTAGGACTTGGAAAGTTATTAACTAGGGAAGTTATTAACTTGGGTTAACCTATTAAACAAGTGGCTTTTATAAACTACCATTAATTAGGTTAATCTTGAAGTTTAGGATTAAACTAGATTAATCCATGACCATACACTGGTTCAGGATTAAGTATCAGCCTAATTAATCTAATAATCCTAATTAAAAATGTTCAAGTAAACTATGAAGCAACTAATCAACAAGTAACCATGCTTAAAGAAGCAGTACATTCTAGCCAATTCATGAATACAAATAATCTTGTTCAAACAAGGCCAAGGGATTATGATTGTCGCAAAGAAACAAGGCACACAAAGATAAACAAATAATGAACAGAATCTGGACCTAATCAAAAGCAACAAAAGGAAAGGAAACTAATCCTAAACGGCAGTAGAAAATAAATTAACATGGCATACAGAAATAGTAAAGAAAAGAGGAGTCTATGGACATGTTGTTAACTACAGAAAGACTTAATGCAAACAAAGAGTAACTTGACCAAAACAGGTTAGAACCATTTAAGCTTTCTTTTTCTCGATTTTTCTTGAATGAAAACAGGAAATAATACATAATCCAAATAAGGGAAAAGAGGAAACATCAATTAATCAAATAAAAAATTAATCTAGTACGGACAAAAATCAGTGGGAACACGATTTTTTCCTTTTGATATTGCATAGAAGTAGTAAAGAAAGAAGAATACCTATTAAAAGGGTTTGGCCGGAAAACTCGAAGGTCGCCGGACTTGGCCGGATTCCGGAGGGGTTTAAGAATGACTCAACCCCACATAAATCAATAGCCCTCGACGAGAGCTATCGATCCATGTAGGTGAGAGCCATTAAATATCTTCAATTAGGCCGGACATGGATATCTACGTTTTCAGATTCCTAGATCTAAAAATAACCGAGATTGGGCGTTTATTTGGGGAGACCAATGGTGGGATGGGGTTGAGGGTAAATAGAGGGTTATTTGGTATAAATTTGGGGCGGATTGGTGGTGCTCCGCCGCCGGTGGCTATTTTCGGCCGGCGGAGCAAGGCGGAGGAACGTTGGAGCCATGGTGGGAGACGGCGGGGGACGACCGGTCATTAGAGAGGAGAAAGAGACGGAGGGGAAGGGGTGGGGGTGTTAGACTTTGAAATGAGGGGGGTTGGGGTAGTTTAGGACAATTATATACTTCTTAATTATTAGTTCCCAACCGTTGATCTGGGGAGATCAACAGCTGGGATTCATTTGGCTCAAACCGACGTAGTTTTATTAAGTGGGGAGATGGGGCTGGAACGGGTGAATTTGATTTGGGTCGTTGGTGGATAATTTCTTTTTGGCCTAGGCAGGGGCTGGGCCAGGGGAGAAACGGGGGGAGGGAAAACCTTTTGGGCTCAAGGGGTTGGTTTGGCCCAATTTCGGGTCCAGACCAACTTCCCCTTTCTTTTCCTTTTGCTTCTTTTCCTTTCTTGATTTTAAAACTACAACTAATACAATCAATTAAAGATTTAAATAAAGCCTTAATTCAAATCTAATCTATATATCTAACTTAATTAATTAAATAAATCTAATATATATATCTAACTTAATTAATTATTTAACTAAAAAAAACAAAGAAGTACTAAACTAAACTAGAAGCTAAATATGCACAAATGACCGCATTTTTGTGATTTTATTTTAATTAGCCTTAAAATACGAACAACAACTGAAATGCAATGCATGAAATTCAAATATTTTGGGTATTTTTTCTGATTAAAAAAAACATTAAAATGCCACTGAATGCAAACAATTCCACAGATAATCCTAAAATTCTATAAACAATTGAAATAAACTAGAGAATCTATTTTGTGACTTTTGTAGGAGTATTATTATTCGGGCAAAAATCACGCGCTCACAGCTGCCCCTCTTTGTTCGGAAACATGCAAAGTTTCCGGGCAAAGATAAAGTGAGCGAATACGAGCGATTTTTGCCCGCTCGGATACTCCATGGGAAGCATTTTGAAAAGTTTGACCGAACCTTGCTTCTGAGGTTGCCTCCATATCCTTGGCTATAAAGAAATCAGGTCAGTGTAGTTCTGGAATTTTTTGGTAGCTGGGACTACCGAGTAACTGTGGTTTCACTGCGGTTGCTGCTGTTACTGCTGTTGATCTCCTTATTACACCAGAAATAAAAGAAGTTAAGCTAAACTATGATCTATGAATTACAAGAATCCTATCTACCATCTTCAAACTTGGTCTTGTTGCTTCTACAGTTCTGTCGTGCATCTTGAATTGTTGACTTGCGCCCCCGAAGCGAATTTCTGTTGTTTCTAACACGGATTGAATTCTGAAATGGCTCCCTTGTTTTCCAGGTGGGTGCCTGATTGTCGAGGCTTGGATTCCATTCCCTTGTTCTCCAGGCGGGCGCCTGATTTCCACACCTTGAAACTGTATTCCCTTGTTCTCTAGGTGGGTGCCTGATTACGAAAACTTGAATCTGTATTCCCTTGTTCTCCAGGTGGGTTCCTGATTTCAACGACTTGAAGTTGTACTCCCTTGTTCTCTAGGTGAGTGCCTGATTATCAAAACTTGAATCTGTATTCCCTTGTTCTCAAGGTGGGAGCTTGATTGCCAAAACTTTAACTGTATTCCCTTGTTCTCCTGGTGGGCGCCTGATTGCCAAACTCGAAATTGTATTCCCTTGTTTTCCAGGTGGGCGCCTGATTGCCAAAACTTTAACTGTATTCCCTTGTTCTCCAGGTGGGCGCCTGATTGCCAAACTCGAAACTGTATTCCCTTGTTTTCCAGGTGGGCGCCTGATTGCCAAACTTGAAACTGTATTCCCTTGTTTTCCAGGTGGGCGCCTGATTACAACAAACTCGAAACTGCATTCCCTTGTTCTCCAGGTGGGCGCCTGATTGCCAAACTCGAAACTGTATTCCCTTGTTTTCCAGGTGGGCGCCTGATTACAACAAACTCGAAACTGCATTCCCTTGTTCTCCAGGTGGGCGCCTGATTGCAAACTTGAAATTGTATTCCCTTGTTCTCCAGGTGGGCGCATGATTGCCAAAAACTTGAACTGTATTTCCTTGTTCTCCAGGTGGGCGCCTGATTGCCAAACTCGAAACTGTACTCCCTTGTTTTCCAGGTGGGCGCCTGATTGCCAAAACTCGAAACTGTATTCCCTTGTTCTCCAGGTGGGCGCCTGATTATAACAAACTTGAAACTGTATTCCCTTGTTCTCCAGGTGGGCGCCTGATTGCCAAAAACTTGAACTGTATTCCCTTGTTCTCCAGGTGGGCGCCTGATTGGCAAACTTGAAACTGTACTCCCTTGTTTTCCAGGTGGGCGCCTGATTGCCAAAACTCGAAACTGTATTCCCTTGTTCTCCAGGTGGGCGCCTGATTGCCAAAAAACTTGAACTACATTCCCTTGTTCTCCAGGTGGGCGCCTGATTGCCAAAGCTTGAACTTCATTCCCTTGTTTTCCAGGTGGGCGCCTGATTACAACAAACAAACAAACAAAGAAACTTTATGCCCTAGTTTGGTATCTGGGCACACCTGTGAATGTTAATCGAATCATGTTACCCAAAATCTCTAAGAATTTAAACTAAATCCCATTATCCAGGAAGGTCCTGAAAATTTCAAATTGAATCTCATCTTAAGAATGAAAACTTTAAAGCCAACTATATTTTCTCAAAATAGAGCTTATGCTAGATCTTGATACTCATGGATGTTTTGAATTTTAACTAAGTCCCATTGTCCAGGAGGGTCCTGAGAACTTTAAATTAAATCTCATTATCCAGGCGGGTCCTGAGAACTTGAAAACTAAATCCCATTATCCAGGAGGGTCCTGAGAGCTTAAAATTAATCCTTGAAAATTTGAAATCAAATTCCATTATCCAGGAGGGTCCTGAGAACTTAGAATGTACTTAACTGAGCTAGGCTCTCTTCCTGAAGGATCTCTTTAGAAAGAACAAAATTCCTTGCCCCTGAATCATGCTTTCCTCATGGAGGGTCCCTGCAAATCAGAAAAATTTTCTGGCCCCTATTTTAATCAAAGAAAACTTTATCAGTTTGAAAAATGTGGTGGTTAGTTTGTGGCATTCTTGCTGAGTATGTCCTTCCCACTGCCGCGCTTTGTTCTAACTGGCTGCTTTGAACTTGGCCAAGAATTTTTTCGACTTTCTGACTGATTCTCAACCACATGACCCTGAAAGAACCGAATGACCTGTACTCAAACCGCTGTTTTACATTTCTGTTTTTCCCATTTGAAACCCCTGCATCTTCCACAACATTCACAAACCACTCGACCATTTGAACTTTCACTAATACCTTATTTCCCCTTTTTGCATTGTGCTCTTTCTGGTATTCTTTGGCCGCACTTTGCTTCGTGCAATTTCGGAAGCTGGTAGTAAGCTTTGGAATCCTTCTTTTACTTGCTTAAACATTGCTGACATTGGTAAAGCCTTAAAGAAAATAATCCCAAAAGAAATGAAATGCAATGACTTGGAGAATTAGGAATAAAGAAGAAAATTCGAAACAGGATGACTATTTGTGGGAGAAAAAGGAAAAGCGACTTATCTGGGTGAGGCACTGGCACCAATAATCATGACATGCATTTCGGATTAATCAGCCCAGCCTGTTCAACCAATCAACTTTCAGTTGTCATATCTCATGCCCGGGACCTCTTTAACCCAATCTTTTCGCCAAGTGGCTGACCTTGTTCGGTTTGCGGTGCCCTGCAGGGTTTTCACCAACAAACCTCCCTCATTTGTTCATCTCTCAACTCACTGTCTCCCTACGGTGCCCGTGAAGGTTTTCACCGGTAAGACTCTCTCATTTTAATTTCTCTCAGCTTACCATCGTCTTACAGTGCCCGTGAAGGTTTTCACCAATAAAACTCTCTCATTTTTCATTTCTCTCAGCTTACCATCGCCTTACGGTGCCCTTGAGGGTTTTCACCAATAAGACTCTCTCATTTATTTGTCTTCCTTTTTACGGCACGGAGTGTTGCCCCTGTTGTGAATCATATCTCTGCCTCGCTTGACTTGGCACTCTCAAACATTGGTCGGAAGGTCTTTCTTTGGACCATAATGCAGGCTTTTTGATGGGGTTAGAAAGAAAGGATAAAGGCTCAAAACAAATTGAGTGGGTTCACAATTACAACTTTTGGAATCAGATCTTTTATATAGCCACAACTTCTGCCCCAGTTTCTTTGTCTGGGGCTTTTGAATTATTATTTGGATGGGACCGAACCGTGAGGCTGCCTACGTATCCTTAAAAGGAATCAGGTCAAACGTAGTTCATGAGGAATTTCTTTGTTGTTGTTACTTTTTTTTTCCTTCTTTCTCTTTTCTTCTTTTCTTTTCATTCTTTCTTTTTTTCTTTCTATTTTCTTCTTTTCCTTCTTTATTTAACTTTTGTCCATGTTTTTGAACTTTGCTACTGATTCCAAAAGAGGGGTATGAAAGAAAATAAATAAGGCTCAAAGGGGTAACAAAGGGCGAAGTGTTTAGATAGCAGAATAAAATGCCTTCATCATTCCAATCTTCAAACATGCCAAGTACAAATAAACACAATTTAAACCGGGGAAATCATACATAATATCTTTTGACTGCATCAGAATTGATGGCCATATCTACACATTTGTCTTTTGTATCCGTTAAATACAAAGCACCATTGGACAACACTCTCGTTACGATGAACGACCCTTGCCAATTTGGGGCGAACTTGCCTTTTGTTTCAGCCTGATGTGGAAGGAGGCGTTTCAATACTTGCTGACCTACCTCAAATTTTCGGGGACGCACCTTTTTGTTGTATTCCCTTTCCATTCTCTTTTTATACAACTGGCTATGACACACTGCTGCCAGTCGTTTTTCGTCAATTAGACTCAATTGCTCCAAACGGGATTTGACCCATTCATCATCATCGATTTCGGCTTCAGCAACAATTCGAAGAGATGTAATTTCAACTTCCGTGGGCATCACTGCTTCGGTAGCGTATACCAATGAATAAGGAGTTGCACCTACTAAAGTGCGAACAATAGTGCGATAACCTAACAAAGCAAAAGGAAGCTTCTCATGCTATTGCCTAGAACCATGCACCATTTTCCGAAGTATTTTCTTTATGTTCTTGTTGGCTGCCTCAACAGCTCCATTTGCCTTGGGGCGATACGGAGTGGAATTCCGATGCGTAATCTTGAATTGTTGGCACACTTCTTTCATCAAATTAATGTTAAGATTAAGACCATTGTCTGTGATGATTACTTTGGGGATTCTGAACCGACAAATAATATTTGAATGAACAAAGTCGGCCACTGTCTTCTTGGTCACAAATTTGAAAGTTTTAGCTTCGACCCACTTAGTGAAATAGTCAATGGTCACCACAATGAACCTGTGCCCGTTTGATGCCGCGGGCTCAATTGGTCCAATGACATCCATGCCCCAAGCAACAAAGGGCCACAGTGCAGACATTGTGTGCAACTCAGATGGTGGAGAGTGAATCAAGTCTCCATGTACCTGGAATTGATGACACTTGCGCATGAATCTGATGCAATCTCGTTCCATGGTGAGCCAATAATACCCTGCTCGAAGAATCTCCTTTGCCAGAACATACCCACTCATATGCGGCCCGCAAACTCCGGAATGTACCTTGGTCATGATAGTCGTGGCTTGCTTAGCATCGATGCATCTCAATAGCCCAAGATCTGGAGTTCTTTGGTACAAAACCCCCTCGCTCAAGAAATATCCACTAGCCAAACGTCGAATTGTTCTCTTTTGATCACCTGTGGCTTGCACCGGATATACCCCCATCCTGATGTACTCCCTAATGTCATGGAACCATGGTTCACCATCGAGTTCCTCTTCAATCACATTACAGTAAGCATGCTGGTCCCGAACTTGAATATGCAGAGGGTCGACATAAGCTTTGTCCGGGTGGTGCAACATTGACGCCAAGGTAGCCAAAGCATCGGCAACCTCATTATGGATCCTTGGAATATGCCTGAACTCTATTGATCGAAACCGCTGACAAACATCACGCAAACATTGTCAATACGGTAGGAGCTTTAAATCCGGTGTCTCCCATTCTCCTTGAATCTGGTGCACCAGGAGGTCCGAGTCTCCCAAGACCAAAACTTCCTGGACTCCCATGTCCACAACTAACCTCAATTCCAAAATGCATGCCTCGTACTTAGCCATGTTGTTGGTATAATAGAAACGAAGCTGGGCTGTTACAGGGTAGTGATGCCTTGTTTCCGATATGAGTACTGCCCCTATTCCAACACCTTCCATGTTAGCGGCTCCATCAAAGAAACGTTTCCAGCCTGGTCCTCCAACCTGCTCCACCTCGTCAATATGCATCACCTCTTCATCCGGAAAATAAGTTCGCAATGGTTCATACTCTTCATCGACCGGGTTCTCGGCCAAATGATCGGCCAATGCTTGGGCTTTCATCGCGGTCCGCGTCATATAGACACTGTCAAACTCTGTGAGCAAAATATGCCACTTCGCAAGTCTTCCTGTTGGCATAGGCTTATGAAATATATACTTTAAAGGATCCAGGCGAGAGATGAGGTAAGTAGTGTAGGACGACATATAATGCTTCAACTTTTATGCCACCCAAGTCAGGGCGTAACATGTCCTCTCAAGGGGAGTGTACTTAACCTCATAAGATGTGAATTTCTTGCTGATAATAGATGGCTTGCTCCTTCCTTCCTGTGATGTCATGTTGACCCAACACACATCCAAACGATTTGTCCAAGACCGTCAGATAAAGGATTAAAGGCCTCCCAGGTTCCGGCGGGACCAACACAGGTGGGTTTGACAAGTACCCCTTGATTTTGTCGAATGCCTCCTGGCACTTATCAGTCCATTTGACCGCAGCATCCTTCTTCAACAACTTAAAGATGGGCTCGCAAGTTGTCGTGAGTTGAGCAATGAACCTGCTGATGTAGTTTAAACGCCTGAGCAAACTCATCATCTCAGTCTTGTTCCTTGGAGGTGGAAACTCTTGGATAGCTTTGATCTTTGATGGGTCCAACTCAATACCTCGACGACTGACTATGAATCCCAACAGCTTTCCGTATGGAACACCAAATGCGCACTTGGCAGGGTTAAGCTTAAGATTGTACCTGCGGAGCCTTTGGAAAAACTTTCTCAAATCTCCGATGTGGTCGGCCTGTTTCTTTGACTTTATGATCACATCATCCACGTAAACCTCTATCTCCTTGTGTATCATGTCATGGAACACAATAGTCATTGCCCTCATGTAGGTTGCCCCAACGTTTTTCAAACCAAATGGCATTACCCGGTAGCAATAAGTTCCCCATGGAGTTATGAATGCTGTCTTTTTTGCATCCTCCTCATCCATCAAAATCTGGTGGTATCCCGCATAACAATCCACAAAAGACCCGATCTCGTGCTTGGCATAGTTGTCAATCAGAATGTGGATATTTGGAAATGGAAAATTATCCTTTGGACTGGATTTGTTGAGATCTCGGTAATCAACGCACACCCTGGTCTTTCCGTCTTTCTTCGGCACTGGCACAACATTAGCTAGCCAAGTAGGATATCACGTAACTCGAATGACCTTTGCGTCTAACTGCTTCATGATTTCTTCCTTAATCTTCACACTCATGTCAGTTTTGAACTTTCTCAGCTTCTGCTTGACGGGAGGGAATGCTGGGTCAATTGGCAACTTGTGGACCACCAAATTGGTACTCAAGCCTGGCATGTCATCATACGACCATGCAAAAATATCCTTATATTCACACAATGCTTTGATTAATTCTTCCCTGATTTGTGGCTCAAGATGGACACTTATCTTGATTTATCTGACATTATCTAGATCTCCTAAATTGATTGCTTCCGTTTCATTCAGATTAGGCCTGGGTTTTTCTTCAAAATGATTTAATTCCTTACTAATTTCCTCAAATGCCTCATCCTCATCATATTCTATTTCATCATCACACTCTATTTCTTGGATTATTATTTCAGAATTGGATTGGCTTTTAAGACTGGGCCAAAGATTCCTCATGCAAGTCATGTCATTGAAACCAACATAAAAAGAACTGTACAAAAGGAAAAGAAAACAAAAATAAGAACTATCAGGAAAGATGGAAAAATGGAAATTGCATTTCATTGAAAATAAAGGATAACAGGGTTTGTACATCAGCAAACGAAAAATAAAAAGTCTGGGTCACAACCCTGGAATAACCCAGATAAAAAGGAAACCAAAACAAACTACTAAGACTCCTTCCGAGTAGGGAGAGGAGTTGCCTTCCAATTGTTAAGCTTTACATTCGGCCCGACGAACTGCACGTCTGCTTTGCTGGTCTGTCCTCCGAATTCTACCATGTTCACATCATCATACAACCTCTGAAACCTTTCAATTAATTCCTCATTAATGTCAACCATAGGATTTGGAACTGTTGACACTATGCGTTTCCTGGCACCGGGCTTAACAAAAGACCCGGAGAGACGCGGGATAGGCTTCGGAAGTGCCCACGCCTTCTGTTTCACCCTTTTAGCCCTTTT
>ML290297.1:2527-14414 GCA_005239495.1 Nicotiana undulata | reverse complement strand
AGGAGAGAAGATTCAGCAGGAAGAGTGCAGCTGACAATGTTGTAAGACAAGCCCTTGCTGCCTAGGGAGATTCATCAAGCGAATCTGATGAGGAACCTGAAACAGAAAACATGTCCATGATGGTTATTGACAACAAGGCAAAGGAGTATGACTCGCTGTTTGCTCTCATGGCTTAATCAGATGAAGAAGATGAAGAAGATAACGCAGAAGAGGTAAACTTCAGGGATGTTCAGAGAAATCTGAGATCCTACTCTCCTAAAAAATTGTTGTCCCTATCAAATGTTCTCATTGATACATACTATGTCTTAGTTGAAGACAAAGACCTCTTGACCACGGAACTAGGAGAAGTAGAACAAACTAGAGATGACCTACTAATGATAGTGGAGGATCTAAAAAACAACTTAGCAAATCTTGAAAAGGAGTTGAAAGAAGAAACTGAAAATCGAGGTTAGTGATATAACTAAGTTAAATGAGAAAATCAATGCTGTAGAACAAGAAAGGAACGATCTTCTTAATAAAGTTTCATGTCTAGAGGAAACCATCCTTGAGCTCAAACTGGAACCTGGTCCATCAAGTATAAAAAAGGGAAACGAAATAGCTAGTGAAAAACTTGTTGAACTTGAAAATGACTTAAATGAAGCAAGAGTGAGTCTGTGTAGGGAGTTAGATAAAAACAAAGAGCTTCATGTTGAACTAAGTAAGGCAAAGTCTGACCTAAAAAAATCCTTAAACTGGACATGGTCATCTGATGCTATCAATGCCATGTACTTTAACAATGGTGGGAGCAGGCAGGGTGTTTGTTTTCAAAAGGAGAAAACTACTTACAATCCTCACAACAAACATGTCACAGTTCTTGACAACTGGCTTTGTACCCATTGTGGGAACAATGGACACTTCAAGGAAAGTTGTCCTGCCAGAGATCTGTCAATCAAGAGAAACAAAATACTTGCTGGCAAAAGAAAACCTGAGCAGGGACCCGGTCCCAGCAAGAAACACAAAAACCTGCCTGCATGGACTAGAAGAGCTCTTATTCACCCATTCTCAAATAACAAGGGACCCAAACTTATTTGGGTTCCTAAATCTAACCATTGACTTTCATGTGCAGGGTTCAGTGAAAGGAAGCGGACTGCAGTGGATTATGGACAGCGGTTGCTCCAAACACATGACTGGAAATACTATGGATTTCCTCTCACTGAAGGCCCTGCAAGGAGGGGATGTGTCCTTTGGAAATGGAAAAAAGGGATACATTCTTGGTGTTGGAAGAGTTGGAAAGTCTTTGGAACACTCAATAGAGAATGTTTACTATGTGGATGGTCTGAAATACAGTCTCTTGAGTGTCTCGCAAATCTGTGATAAAGGAAATAAGGTGGAATTTCTATCAAAAACACGTACTGTTACAAACGTGGTAACTGGAGAAGTGGTACTGATAGCAAAAAGGTACAAAAACATCTATGTCACCGACTTCAAATCTCTAGAAGAAGGTGAGATGAATTGCCTCAAGGCCGTTGAAAACGATGCTGAGCTTTGGCACAAGAGATTGGGACATGCCAGTTTCTCTCTCTTGAACAAGTTGATAAAGAGGGATCTGGTGCGTGGTCTGCCAACACCAAAATTCAAGGACCACAGTGTGTGTGATGCCTGTGCAAGAGGAAAACATGTGAGATCTTCCTTTAAGCCAAAGAAGGAGGTCAGCACTTCCAGACCTCTTGAGCTCTTACACATGGACTTGTGTGGACCAATGAGAGTTGCGAGTAGGGGTGGAAAGAAATACATCTTTGTGATTGTGGATGACTATTCCACACTTGGACGTTGTTTCTTCGATCAAAAGACGAGACATTTGAAGTATTTGTTGCCTTTGTTAAAAGAATCCAAGTGAAAATGAACTTGAAGGTAGCTTGCATCAGATCTGATCATAGAACAGAGTTTGACAATGCAAGGTTTGATGCGTTTTGTGGTGAAAATGGAATTACACACAATTTCTCGGCTCCAAGGACTCCTCAGCAAAATGGTGTGGTAGAACGAAAGAACAGGACCTTGGAAGACATGGCACGAACAATGCTTCTAGACAGTGGGATTGCAAAGAATTTATGGGCTGAGGCAATCAACACAGCATGCTACTTGGTAAACAGGTGCATGATCAGGTCCTTCCTGAACAAAACTCCTTATGAACTGCTCAATGAAAAAAAGCCCAAGGTAACTCACCTAAGGGCCTTCAGCTGTAAATGCTATGTGTTGAACAATGGGAAGGATCAGCTGGGAAAATTTGATGCCAAGAGTGATGAAGGAATTTTTTTGGGCTATTCCTCACAAAGCAAATCATACAAAGTGTTCAATAAAAGAACTCAGTGTGTGGAAGAGAGCGTTCATGTACTCTTCAATGAAGCTCCATTCTCAACCAAAGATAACAATAGTGAAGATCAAGACTATGAACCACTTTTGGTTCCAGGTGAAATCTCTGACGTATCAAATGGAAAGGCTAACATGCTGAGTCAAACCAATGCGACATTGGAAAATAACTTAACACTGTCCCCAAGACCTCAGGAGGAACCTGGTCCTCCTATTTCTTCAGCAGAAGCTGAGGAGAGGGTTGAAGATGCTGTGGAAAGCCCTCCTTAGGCTGCTGAACATGAAGCACAAGGAAGCCTAACCAACATGCCAAGCACCTCTACCAATCAGATCCGGGCTCCAAATTGGAAACATAAAAGCTCTCATCCTCTTGATAACATAATCACTCCTCTTGATTCCGGAGTTCAAACCAGATCAAAAACCAAAAATTCCTTAGCCTTCTCAGCTTTTCTATCCCAAATTGAACCCAAAAATATTAAGGAGGCTCTAAAGGATGTTGACTGGATTGTGGCTATGCAATAAGAGCTTCATCAGTTTGAGAGAAATCAGGTTTGACACTTGGTACCCCGACCCTCAGGTAGAACCATCATAGGAACCAGGTGGGTGTTCAGGAATAAACTGGATGAGCATGGGCAGACGACTAGAAACAAGGCAAGGCTGGTGGTTCAAGGGTACAATCAAGAAGAAGGGATTGATTATGATGAAACATTTGCTCCAGTTGCTCGTATGGAAGCCATTCGAATTCTTATTGCCTTTGCATCTTACATGGAATTTTCTTTGTTTCAAATGGACGTAAAGAGTGCATTCTTAAATAGCTATCTTAAGGAAGAAGTGTATGTCAAGCAACCCCTAGGGTTTGAAAGCCATGATCATCCAGAACATGTTTTCAAGCTGGACAAAGCCTTGTATGGATTAAAGCAAGCCCCTAGAGCGTGGTATGAGAAGTTATCAACGTTTTTACTTGACAATGGTTTTACCAGGGGGAAGATAGACAACACCTTGTTTTTGAAGAAACAAGGAAGGAACATTCTTATTGTCCAGGTCTATGTGGATGACATCATCTTTGGGGCTACAGCAGATTCCCTGTGTAAAGAATTTGCAAATCTTATGGGAAGTGAGTTCGAGATGAGTATGATGGGGGACCTGAACTTCTTCCTGGGTCTTCAGGTTAAACAGTCCATCAAGGGTACATGCATCAGTCAACAGAAATACATCAAGGAACTACTCAAAAGGTTTGATATGGAGGATTCTAAAGCGATTGACACACCCATTGCAGTGGAGACCAAACTAGACATGGATGATGCCGGCACCCCTGTAAATCAAACCATATATAGAGGCATCATTGGATCACTTCTCTATCTTACAGCCAGCAGACCAGGCATAGTCTTCAGTGTAGGACTGTGTGCACGATTTCAATCAAATCCCAAGGAGTCGCATTTGAAAGCAGCTAAGAGGATTTTGCGTTACCTCAAAGGGACACATGACTTG
Source organism: Nicotiana undulata (assembly GCA_005239495.1). NCBI lineage: Eukaryota > Viridiplantae > Streptophyta > Magnoliopsida > Solanales > Solanaceae > Nicotiana > Nicotiana undulata. The sequence goes on along the minus strand of ML290297.1, from coordinate 10,580 downwards.
GTCCTTTACTATCCTACAGGTGACAATTTTAATCTTGTTGGTTATGCTGACGCTGACTATGCAGGTTATCTTGTAGATAGGAAAAGCACTTCAGGGATGGCTCATTTTCTTGGATCCTGTCTAATCTCATGGGGCACAAGAAAGCAAAACTCAGTAGCACTATCCACAGCTGAAGCAGAATATGTTGCTGCTGCCTCCTGCTGTGCTCAGCTGCTGTGGATCAAACAACAATTGGAGGACTTTGGAGTGCACATGGACAGCATTCCACTCTTATGTGACAACACAAGTGCACTCAATATGGCAAAGAACCCAGTACAACACAAAAGAACTAAGCACATTGATGTGAGACATCATTTTCTTAGAGACAACGTTGAAAAGGGGTACATATGCATGAGATTCTGCTGTACTGAAGATCAAATTGCAGATATTTTCACCAAAGCTCTTGGGAGAGAACACTTCGAGAAGAACAGACTTGCACTGGGCCTGCTGAGATCTAATTAGGAACCTGGTTCTCTTATGGTTATGTTGCTCTACTCAGGGTAAGTGCTAAGGTGTTTTCCTGACAAAGTCTAACTCACCTAAATACCGTTGCAGGTAGACACGCATGGTGGTTACAGAACTCAGTGAAGCAGCATTGTAGACCACACAAAGACTGAAGGACCTATTTCATAATTAAAACAAGCAAGGGACCCGGTTCCCTTCCATCAGGTCAGTAAATATATGTGCTCCTTCTCTCTCCATCAAAAAGTAACTGCATTTATTACTGCTGCCATCACTCCTTCTCTCTCTTCATCTTTTTAGAGACACATCAGTCACATCTGTCCCTTCAACTTCTCTACACGTTTTCCCACTTCTCAAACCGTCACTTGGACCCGTTTCCCTTTCTTCTTCTTTCCATCTTCTTCTTCTTCATCACATCACACACAACTTTACCAATCCTATCAATCTCTCTCTCCTCCTCTCTCACTCCTGTCCAAATTGTGTAAATGGCTTCCCAAGACAACATTTCTCCTCCCTCCATTACTGCTGACCTCAACCTTAACCCCGTCGAGGATATGGGGCTCTCGCCCTCGAAAGAGACACTCCCTGTCTCTGAAGCATCCTCTGCTCCTATTGCTCAACCTCAGTCCATGGAGTCCTCTTCTCCTGCCGCCTCCCCTTCCGCGTCTCTTCCATCTCCACAATCACCAACCACCATAACCTCTAACAAACCCCCTTCACCACCATCTTGGACTCCAGCATCAGAAACTTCTCCTGTCTCTGACGAATCTGAGGACGATCCTAATCAGTACATTAACTCCGCATTTCTCAACACCCAACCTTCCCTGGAGTCATCAAAAAAAGAGGCAGCTGAAAACATCATGGCCTTCTCCTCTGAACAACCCTCTGAAAGTGCCTTCTCTCCTCCTAAGCCTCAAGGACCATCACCCTCCATTCTCGAGGATGAAGGAACTATGGTGCTCTTTGAATCTCCTCGCCCTGAGCCCTCTCCTTCCAAACCTGGCAAGGAACCTGATTCTCCATCCTCTCCCTCCCCCTCTGCAAAAACCTTCTACACTCCCCCTGTTGAAGTTGTTCCCTCTCCACAAGGTGATGACGAGGATGATATGGTTCTTAGTGCTCGCTTTAAACTTCGTCATAGAATAACTTCTTCAACACCATCAGTGAGGCGCCCCTCCACTAGACTACAGCAGAAGGAGGCAGTGGCTAGCGCTCTTGAAAAGAGCAAGAAGGCTAACAAGCCCAAACGGAGGCGTCTGGTGAAGGGTGGTTGCATTGCTGTAGACAAGAATATTCCTGTTGTGGAGGTTGACGAGGATACTACTGAGGAACCCAGTTCTCTTGTGGGTCGAACTACTGTTGTGTCTAAGAAGAGTGTGAGGCCCTCAATCGTCCAAGTTGCGAAAGAGGTCAAGAAGAAAAGTGTTCCCGAGGTCCGTAAACAAACTCCTGTATCTACCAAATCCAAGGGTAAGTCTGTGAAAGTGTTGGGTAAACAGAAGCATGCAGAGGATCAAATACCTGCAGAGTAACCTGGTTCTACTGAAGTCACCACAAGGAAGGAGAGTAGTCAACTACCAGTCGTGTTGTTCGGGCGTACCATTGATCCTGAGATCCTTGATATGCCTGGCATGAGCCAACTTATGGCTATGCTTGAGTTCCAGAAATGGGATCATCTCTTGAATGTCAGTGGAGCCAAAGTTTATGAGGATGCTGTGAGGGAATTCTATGATTCCTTCTTCCTACCTGTCGATGGTCATGCTTGCGTGTTGGTGGGAGGTGTGGATATAGTGTTTGATGATGTCCGTTTGGGAGACATTTTGGGAATTCCATCAGAGGGTCTGTCCTCCGTTGATCCAGCCCAGGATGTCTGCAGCAATACCTTCCGCAAAATCATCGTTAAATCTGGGTCTGTCCAGCATGGGGACCGGGTTCATAAAAAGGCTATGCTGCCTGTTTATCAACTCCTCTTTGAGTTGGTAAACAAAGTTCTTCTCCCCCGAGCTGAAAGACGCTCTGTGGCATCTAGGGCTGATCTTATTCTGATGGAAGCACTTGACAATTTTACTCCTGTGAACCTGCCCGCTCTCATGATAAGCCATATGCACAAGGTGGTTTCCCTCAAGGATAATAATCACGGTCTTCCCTACGGGTTCCTACTTACCAGGGTTTTTAAGCACTTCAAGATTCCTCTCACCAACCCTCGCGTTGGGACTCGTAAGCAGAGCTTCACCAAGACGACTCTTGAGGAATGTAAATGTATTGAGAAGGCTGGAGGCAGCAACTCCACTATTTCCCAAATGATCAATGCCCTAAATGCTGCCCAAGACACCATCAAGAGGCTCAAGGGACAAATTGCCATCATGGAAGCATCAGGGCAGTCTGAAAAAGGACCCGGTTCTACTAGTGCATCTGATGTAGAGGTGGTACGACTAACCAAAGAAAATGTTGAGTTGAAGCAGCAAGTTGATGATCTTAAAGAGAAGCTTTTTCAGGAACAGTCCTCCGCCAATGCCCGCATGGACTTGGTTCTTCCCACTCTCGCTGCTTCCACCCTTAAGCCTTCCTCCTCTAGTGCACCTTAGGATTCCCTTCTTTTGTGTTATGGCTAGCAGTTCTGAATGTTTTTGTTGTATGTTTTGTTTGATGGTTTGAGTTGGATATCATATGTTTGCTCCTGCTTTGGAAAATCCAAATGAAGTTTAGTTTTCGAGCTACGACTTCAGCAATGTCTCTTCACTTTTTTTGTGATTAATGAAATCAGTCTTTGTCTGTTCTACTTGATGCATGTTTGAACTTTGTTCTGTCTTCTACCATGTTGTGTGCACATAAGGGGCATGAGTTAACTTTCGTGGACTTCCTTCATCTCTCTTACTCTGTGTATGTTCGTTTTGTGATGCCAAAAGGGGGAAGCATATTGATAGGGGGAAGCATATTGGTAGGGGGAACGTTCTAGGAACCTGGTCACTCATTGTTTGCACTATCACATTCACCTATCAATGATAAAAGTTTGTCATCATCAAAAAGGGGGAAATTGATGAGTTGTATTCTGTTTTGATGACTCAACAAACTTTTATGTGAAGAATCAGGTAGAGGACCTAATGCACATACAGCATCACAAGTCATCTATGTCTTCAGGAATTCCGGATCACTCTCACTGAATGAGGACAGATCAGATGAGGGACCTGATCCCTCATCGGACTCACAGGATCAAGAACAAGTTGACTTGACAGCTGTAGAAAACTGTGACAGACAAGTGACTGCCTGTCACTGCTCATGCTACAGTGTAGCAGCAGTGTAGGAGTCACTTCCCTTATGGTTGAGCCTTATATCCTTAAGACATTGGGCATACTTCTGGGACATGTGATGCAAGATAATATCTTGAAGCAAGAACAACAACTTACTCACTTGAGCTTTTACAAAAGGAATATTCAAGCATTAAGTGCTCTCAAGCATTAAAGACTAAAGAGCTTCAAGAGCAAGAAGAAAACTCCACTAAGGCCTACAAAACGTGCTCATCAAGTATTGATAATGTCCTTAGTTGAGTTGTAATCTTGTATTTTGTTTTTATTGTATCCTACTAGCTTTTGTAGAAGCAACTAGTTAGGAATCTCTTTTTACTCTTTATTCTCTTGATCTCACTGTGGCTAAAGGTTGTCATGAGTCAAAGTCTTTGTAACTAGAGAGTTTCAAAGTGGCTTGTAATAGTGGTTACAAGTTAGTGTGTCAAAGTCTTTGTAAGGTTGCCTTTCAAAGTGGCTTGTAATAGTCTAGATTACAAGTTAGTGAAGTTGAAATCCTACAAGTGTAGGTCGTGATTTTTGTCCCCTTGAGTGGGATTTTTCCACGTAAAAATCCTTTGTCTCCTTGCGCATTTTTAGTTTATAACTCTGTGGAAACAGGTAGAGGACCTGGTACCTCTACTGTTTGGTGGACCCCTAAATCTATCACTATAGGAGAGTGATCATATACCCTTGATTCCAAACATATAGCCTCTATGTGTCCATAGTCTCTGATCCATTCGAATTTGCCCAATGCCCAGTCAATTCTACTATATACCCTGTCCTCAGTTTGCTGTTTATTGCACCAAGTATAGAAATATCCTGTTGTTTTCAGTGGTGTCAAGTGTACATTGTCTATACACTCTTTGAAGTCTTTTATTTCATTCATAGTAACTGGCTGCCTCATCCTATCATCAGTACTCATTACACTGTTAAAATCACCACATATGATCCATGGGACTTGTGTTTGCCTCCCCATTCTCTGAATTTCATCCCATAATCTTGCTTTTTCTGGAATCTTGTTTCTGGCATACACTACTGTCAGCAAAATCTGATTCTCAAGCATTACATCCCTCATTTCACAATGGATACATTGTTCATGTATTTGAATCACCTTAACTGATACATTAGCTTCCACATCAACCATATTCTACCATTCTCAGCTTTATCATAGTTGCAACAGTATCCCCAATCCCTTGCTACTCTATTCAGAACTGTTTTTGCTTTCTTTTCTTTTACCCTGTTTTCCAGACATCCTAAGATATCCACCTTATTCTTTTGCAAAAGGATTTTCAATTCTTTTTGCTTATAGTGCCCTATTATATTCCATGTGCTAATGATCATGGGGGATAATGGCTAGGATCCTGCTCCATTTCCCTTTCCTTTGCATCTGATAGTCCCACTTCATTCAGCACTGTAAACCTGTTTGCTCCTACATTTCTTCCTTGTCTTGATTCATTCTGTTCTTCATTTGGCCCTGCATTCTTTATCATCTTTCCTTTTTGCATTATGACACTTTCATTCATCACCTTGTGAGCTTCTTCATTATTCTGTATTTCATTTTTCTCTTCCTCCTCCTGGTGATTTTTTGGTTTACACTCTTGCATAATTCTCTTCCTTCTGCCTCTATTTCTTCTCTTGGGCATTTGGAATTCTCCAGTCTCATCTTTTTTACTCGTCTTCCAGCATTCAATCCTTTCATGTCCAAAGTGTAGGCATTCTACACAAAACTTTGGCCTCCATTAATACACAATTTCCTGTTGCTTCACACTCGTAGGAGTTATGATTTCCACAGTTTCCACCAAAGGTTTAGTGATGTCCACTTTCACTAAAACTCTTGCATATGATATTTTCCCTAAATCAGTTGTATACCTGTAACGACNATGTGTTAGAGTTGATAGGCTTGAAATCGAAATGGTTAAATGAGAATTTAGTCACTTAGTCCTTAAGAATAACCTTAAAATGAGAAAAGTCAACTAAGAGTTGACTTATTGGTAAACGATCTCAGAATGGGGATTTTATGGCTCGGATAGATTCGTTAGGTGATTTGGGACTTAGGAGGGTGTTCAAAAAAATTTTGTGATGTCCGGTGTAGAATTAGGCTTGAATTGGCGGCGATTCCGGGCGGCAGTGGAAAATAGGCTATCGGGGTCGGAATGGAATTCCGACAATTGGAACAAGTTCGTAATGTCATTTTGGACTTGTCTACAAAATTTCAGGTCAATCGGAGTTGATTTGGATAGTTTCGGCATCATTGGTGAATTTTAGAAATATCAAAGTTCCTAGGCTCGAATCCGATGTAAATTTGGAGTTTTGATGTTAGTTTTGGTGTTTTGAGAGTGAAACTAAGTTTGAATGATGTTATGGGATATGTTGGTAAGTTTGGTTGGGGTCCCGAGGGGCTCGGGATTGATTTCGGGTGATTAACGGACTCATTTGGACTTAGAACAGTTGCTGGTTTTCTGATTTTGTGCACAGTGATTTTGTTCACTGCGATCGCGGGTGAAGTAGTGCGATCGGAGAGAGTTAATTATGGACAGGCTCAGATTTTTCTATGCAATCGCAAGAAGGGAGGTGCGATCGCAGAGTAGAAGGGGCCCAATGCAGTGCGATCGCGTGAGTTGAGCTGCGATCGCGTAGAGTTAGCCAGGCGCGTGGGGAGCGGGGTCAGTTGTTCTTCGCGATCGCGTGAGCCGGACTACGATCGCGTAGGTTGAGGTTCTATTGAACCGCGATCGCGTGAGCTTTGTAGCGATCGCGGAGGTCTGGGGGAATTGGTCAGTGCGATTGCAGGGCCAAGGCTGCGATCTCGGAGAGTAAATCACTTGGCAGTTAAATAATAACCCTTCCGCGACTTAAACCCTCTTCTACACCATTGTTGAGCAGAGGAGAGCTTTTTGGGCGATTTTTGGAGGAGAAAATCAGTGGGTATCACAGAGGTAAGTAATTTGATTATTAAAACTCATTTATGGGTGATTAAAGACCATAATCTCAGCCTTTAATTCATGAAAAACAGTAGAAAAATAGGATTTTGGGGCATGAGATTATGAGACCTTCAAGGGTCGATTTGAGGGGTCAAACGAACTCCAATTTTGGTGTTCTTTATATGTACGGAATCGTGAGAAGAGGAAGAACACTTTTCTGTAAAAATTTCTGAGTTTCGGAATGCGGTCCNTAGTTTTGAGGTAAGTAATGTCTTTAAATCCTGTCCTGAGGGTATGAAACCCCGGACTATGCACCCTTTCACGGGTTTTGAACTGGAAAGATTGAAACTTTGGAAATATCTTTCGTATTTAGGCGACTATTGAGATGCTAAACCGATTTTTAAGCCTTTGCTTAATTAGTATTTATATATTATGATATGTTTTGGGCTGTAAGCCGTGTTTGGGGCCTAGTGTCGATCTGTTTACCCTTTGAGGGTTGTGTTACTATATTTTACTCGCTGATACGCTATGATTTTTCACCAGTCTTTTCCTGATAAATTGTTTTGGCACTCAGAGTATTTTGATACTATTTATTGAAAAATGAAACACTATTTTGGGTCGAGAACCCGGTACGTTTATGGCCTAAGGGAAAATTGAGAGTGTCTGATTGAGTGGTGAGGAGGCTTTCAGGACTTAGGAGTGTGGTGAGGAGACTTTCAGGCCTCATGAGTGTGGTGAGGAGGCTTTCAGGCCTCAGGAGTGTGGTGAGGAGGCTTTCAGGCCTTATGTTATTATTGCGCTTGGGCTGTAGGAGCCCCTCCGGAGTCTGTAACACACCCCCAGTGAGCGCCGGTACCGATTGAGTGATGATGATTGCCCGCGGGGCTGATACTGAGTGATGATTTATACTGAGTGATTGAGGGAATGCCTGAGGGCATCTGTTCCGGGAAATGGTTTTGGCCTGAGGGGCAGTTTCATGATGATTTTACTATGTTTTCGAACTATGATTTACTTCAGTTTCAAACTGGGTTTTACGGATAAATTTACTGAGATATACTGATATCGTACTTGTTTTCAAGGGATTTCTGAAAACTGATTTCGAACTTATTATATGATGAATACTACATGGTGACTTGGTATTTTTACTGGCTTTTGTGGAATTGTGTATCTGTTCTGTGTGTTATATTACTCAGACTGTGATTTATTTTCATTACTACTGAGTTGGCGTACTCATAAAGACTCCATGTGCCTCTGTGCACAGATCCAGGTACTAGCTCGCTGCAGTAGCTGACGCAGGTGCGATAATAACATTTCACGGGATTTCGAGGTAGCTGTCCAGCGTCCACA
>MDKH01018891.1:0-29645 GCA_005239495.1 Nicotiana undulata | reverse complement strand
GTCGCAGGTATGATGCGCGATCGTGGGTCAGCTTATCATTATCGAGTCAGCACATGAGTCGCACGTACGATGCGCGATCGTGGGTCAGCTTATTATATCGAGTCAGCACGCGAGTCGCATGTATAATTCGCGATCGTGGGTTAGCTTATGACTCAGTCCTTATGACCACCCTTATGACTCTGGACGGTTGTCTTGTCCTGGTATGTATATGATCACTTGAGTTCTGAGTCACTTATAACTGGACTGTCAGGTATTTGTCGAGAGGAGGGTAAGATACATTGGTGTTCCTTTTCAGTTATCACCTGGATTACCCTATTTGATATGCACCAGTTGTTTATTGTCTTACACCTATGTACGTAGAATTTATTTGGTACTATCTCAATGATATGGATTTGTCAGACATCTGAGGAAAAGAAAGTGGAAACTGTCATCTATTTTGATAATTGAGGAAAAAGGAGATGAAAATAGGTATTTACGTATTTTTCAGAAATTACTCAGACTTCAGTGCTTTATATGTGTAATTTGCTGCTTAACTGTCTTCATATGCCTACTGCTTTCATCATATTCTGTCATATTGCTATTGTTGGACCTTAGTGAGTGTCGAGTCGACCTCTCGTCACTACTTCTTCGAGATTAGACGGGATACTCACTGGGTACATATATGTATATGTACTCATGCTACACTTTCAGTGCATTTTGTTGCACAGGTACCTTTATAGTACAGGGATCAACTTGGAGACTTATACGAGCTGCATTCATCCGGAGGCGTTCCGCAGCTGGCAGAATCTCCCTTCTATGTATTTACATTTTTATCTTTATAGTCTTTGTCCAATTTGTTTCTCGGACAAGCATTGTTAATTGTATAAATTCTTAGAAGTTGCTCATGTACTTGTGTCACCGGGTTCTAAGGATGTGATGAGATATGTCTTATTAGAATCAATTGATTTCCTGTCGTATTATGAAATGCAGATAAAGGTGACGATTTCAAAAATGTTAAACACGAAAGTATTTTAACTTATTGAGGGGTGGCTTGCCTGACAGCGGTGTCCGGCGCCATCACGACCTATAGATTTTGGGTCATGACATTATCTGTTATTTTTTGGTGAGGAAGAGTGTAAAAGCATGAAGGGTGATGTCGTGCCATGATATTTGATTACATTGCATAGTGAGGAAGAGTGTAAAGCACGAAGGGTGATGCCGTGCCATGATTCATATTGATTACAAGCACGAAGGTAAATGCCGTGCCATGACTTTATTGATTATAAGCACAAAGGTTAATGTCGTTCCATGATACCTTGTACATTGCATTGTGAGGAAGAGTGTAAAGCACGAAGGGTGATGCTGTGCCATGATATTTGATTACATCGCATTGTGAGGAAGAGAGTAAAAGCACGAAGGGTGATGACGTGCCATTGGTTACATTTCTGGTACTTGTACTTGTTTCGTTGGCTATTGTGTTAGATTTCCTCCCTTGTTTACTTCTATCTGTCAATTTGACTGCTTCATTTCACTTGTTTCCCTTTACTGCTCCCGTATCCCTTACTTGTCTGCTTATCTCCTGCCTTGTATTATCCCTGTTACCTGTTGTAGAATAGGACAGGTTATCGTTATTGTCAAGTCTAGCCTCGTCACTACTTCGGCCGAGGTTAGGCTCGGCACTTACTCAGTACATGGGGTCGGTTGTACTGATGCTACACTGCACTTCTTAATGTTGTGCAGATCCCGCATCCGGACCGAGTGGACCACATTGAGGGAGTCACCTTCAGTCCACCCAGAGCTTCAAGGTATACCCGCTGGCGTTCGTGGGCCTTGGTGTCTCTCTTGCATTTGGATTCCTCATTGTCTTACTTTTTCTCCTAGTTCCAAGACAATTATATATTTCGTTTCAGACTCTGTATTTAGCACTCAGTTTAGATAGTTCGTGAGGTTGTGACACCCCGTTTTTGGGATTTTTGCGATGTTATTGTCTTTATCCTTTCATTATGCGCTTTGAAGTATTATTATTTTTCTGCTGCAAAACGTTTGAGGTAATTTGGGATGTTTCAGTAAAGGTTGAAAGTAAATGAATTCGAGATATTCCAGTAAAGTTTGAAGGTTAATGGCTTTAATACTGTTACGTTGTTTTATCGAGGTCAAAATGTTGTGTATGTTGGCTTGTCTAGCGGGTTCAATGTTAGACGCAATCACGGTCTGAAAGGTGGGATTTCGGGTCGTGACACGAGGTGTTGCCCCAGACTTAGGGGTAAGGCCATCCAACAGAGTTATCAGCCTACTTATACAGCACAGGCGCCCCGTCCACCTAGAGGTGGAGGGTAGGTTGGTAGAGGTCGTCCCAGAGGTGGAGGCCAGGCAAGAGAGGCCCAGTCAGCTCCGCTTCAGTCCCGCGGGGGTCAGTCTTCAGGCACTCTAGCCAGATTCTATGCTATACCGGCCCGTGCAGATGCAGTGGCCTCCGATGCTGTGATCACAGGTATTATTTCAGTATGTGGTAGAGAGGCATCTGTATTATTTGATCTAGGATCTACCTACTCATATGTGTCAGCCTTATTTGCTTGCTTCCTGGGTGTTCCTCGTGAGTCTTTGGCTTCTCCTATATATGTATCCACTCCCGTGGGTGATTCTGTGATGGTCGACCGGGTCTACCGGTCATGTGTGATATCATTTTGTGGGCGCGAGACCAGAGCGGATCTTCTATTGCTCGACATGGTTGACTTTGAGATTATTCTAGGGATGGATTGGCTCTCTCCTCATCATGCCATCTTGGATTGCCACTCCAAGACGGTTACTTTGGCCATGCCCGAGTTGCCCAGACTAGAGTGGAGGGGTTCCACAGTCAGCACATCCACCAGAGTTATTTCATTCCTGAAGGCTCGACATATGGTCGAGAAGGGTTGCATGGCGTATCTGGCTTATGTGAGGGACACCACCGCTGAGTCTCTGACTGTGGATTCGTTGCTCGTGGTTCGAGAGTTTGCAGATGTATTTCCTTCAGACCTTCCAGGCATGCCTCCGGATCGTGATATTGATTTTTGCATTGACTTGGCTCTAGATACGCAGCCTATTTCCATTCCTCCGTATCGCATAGATCCTAAGGAATTGAAAGAGTTGAAGGATAAGCTTGAGGAGTTTTTAGCTAAGGGATTCATCAGGCCGAGTGTGTCACCGTGGGGTGCGCCGGTGCTATTTGTGAAGAAGAAAGATGGGACCATGCAGATGTGCATTGATTACCGCCAGTTGAACAAAGTTACCATCAAGAAAAAATACCCATTGCCGCACATTGATGATCTGTTTGACCAGTTGTAGGGTGCCACAGTGTTTTCTAAGATTGATTTGAGATCGGGGTATCACTAGTTGAAGATTCGGGCTTCCGACGTCCCGAAGACAGCTTTTCGTACAAGATATGGCCACTACGAGTTCTTGGTGATTTCCATTGGCTTGACTAATGCCCCGGCATCATTTATGGATTTGATGAACAGGGTGTTCCGGCCGTATATTGATTCTTTTGCCATCGTCTTCATCGATGACATTCTGATTTATTCACGTACCCTGGGAGAGCACGAGCAGCATTTGAGAGTCGTGCTCTAGACCTTGCGAGAGCAAAAGCTATATGCTAAGTTCTCCAAGTGTGAGTTTTGGTTGGACTCCGTGGCATTCTTGGGGCATGTTGTATCAGCAAGGGGTATTAAGGTTGATCCTAAGAAAATTGAGGCGGTTCAGAGTTAGCCACATCCTACTTCAGTTACTGAGATCAGGAGTTTCTTGGGTTTGGCAGGCTACTACCGGCGATTTGTGGAGGGATTTTCATCCATGGCATCCCCACTGACCAGATTGACTCAGAAGAATGTCCCATTTCAGTGGTCTGACGAGTGTGAGGCGAGCTTTCAAAGGCTCAAGACAACTTTGACTACAGCACCGGTCTTGGTATTACCCTCAAGTTCTGGGATGTACACAGTGTATTGTGACGCCTCACGTGTTGGATTGGGGTGTGTGCTGATGCAAGAGGGGAGAGTTATTGCTTATTCTCCGCGCTAGCTGAAGATCCACGAGAAGAATTACCCAGTGCATGATCTAGAGTTGGCGGCGATTTTTCATGCTCTTAAGATTTGGAGGCACTACTTATATGGGGTGCCATGTAAGGTTTATACAGACCACCGGAGTTTGCAGCACTTTTTTAAACAGAGGGACCTCAATTTGAGGCAGCGCAGGTGGCTTGAGTTATTGAAGGACTATGATATCACTATCCTCTATCACCCGGGCAAGGCGAACATGGTAGCGAATGCTTTGAGTAGGAAGGCGGAGAGTATGGGTAGTTTGGCTTTCATTGCAGCTGAGGAGAGACCTCTAGCCTCGGACATTCAGTCTTTGGTTAATTTTTTGGTGAGGTTAGATCTTTCAGAGCCCAGTCGAGTTTTAGCACATGTGATTGCTTAGTCTTCTTTATTGGGGGAGATTAAGGCTTGACAGTATGATGATCCACGCTTGGCTCAGCTCCGGGATACAGTGGTTCAGGGCGGTGCTAAGGAGATTACTATTGGCGAGGATGGTGTTTTGAGGCTCCAGGGTCGCTTGTGTGTGCCCAACGTTGATGGCTTGAGGCAGAGGATACTTGAGGAGGCACACAGTTCGCGGTATGCTATCCACCCGAGGGCAATAAAGATGTATCGTGACTTGAGGCAGCATTACTGGTGGAGGCGGATGAAGAGAGACATAGTGGAGTATGTGGCTAGGTGCCTTAATTGCCAGCAGGTGAAGTATGAGCACCAGATACCCGGGGGATTACTACAGCAGATGCCCATTCCAGAGTGGAAATGGGAGCGCATCACCATAGATTTCGTGGTTGGGTTACCTCAGACTTTGCGGAAGGTTGACGCGGTATGGGTCATTGTGGATAGATTGATCAAATCGGCGCATTTCATTCATGTGGCTACTACTTATACGTCCGAGAGGTTAGCCCGGATCTACATCCGGGAGATAGTCCGGTTGCATGGTGTGCCGGTGTCCATCATATCAGACCGAGGTCCTCAGTTCACCTCGCATTTCTGGAGAGCATTGCACCGAGAGATGGGCACCTAGATAGATCTCAGCACATCTTTTCACTCTCAGACCGACGGTCAGTCGGAGCGTATAGTTCAGATATTAGAGGATATGCTCAGAGCATGTGTGATTGACTTGGTCGAGTTTGCTTATAATAACAGTTATCAGGCCAGCATTGAGATGGCTCCATTTGAGGCCTTGTATGGTCGGCGATGGCGTTCTCCCATTGGGTGGTTTGAGCCAGGCGAGGCTAAGTTGTATGGTATAGACTTGGTGAGAGATGCCTTAGAGAAGGTGAAGTTGATTCAGGAGAGACTCCGTACAGCACAGTCCAGAAAAGATCTACGCGGATCAGAGGGCGAGGGACGTATCATTTATGGAGGGAGACAAGGTTCTGCTGAAAGTATCGCCAATGAAGGGTATTATGAGGTTTAGGAAGAAGGGCAAGCTGAGCCCGAGGTTTATAGGTCCTTTTGAGGTGTTGCGGAGAGTGGGTGAGGTTGCTTATGAGCTTGCCTTGCCTCCCCAATTATCCGGAGTTCATCCGGTCTTCCATGTGTCCATGCTCCGGAGATATCACCCTGACTTCTCTCACGTGGTTGATTTCAGCACCATTCAGTTGGATGAGAGGTTGGGTTACGAGGAGGAGCCAGTTGCTATCATTTCCAGACAGGATCGCCAGTTGAGATCTAAGAGAATTTCAGCCGTAAAAGTTCAGTGGCGGGGCCAGCCAGTTGAGGAGGCGACTTGGGAGTCCGAGGAGGACATGCGGAGCCATTACCCCCATCTTTTCTCAGACTCAGGTACACTTCTATATCCGTTCGAAGACGAACGTTTGTTTAAGAGGTGGAGATTGTGATGACCAAAACGGTCATCCTATGTTAACTTAGCTAAATCTGCATTTTGAGGCCCCGAAAGCCTCCATTAATCTCACCTCGATATGTGTGCGCATCCCGGGTGTGTAGCCGGGAAGTTTTAATGTGAAAACTTGAAGAAAAACTAGAATTTCTATAATTAATTGACTTAAAGTTGAATTTGGTCAACATTTTTGGTAAACAGACCCCGACCCGTGATTGGACGGTCCCGGAGGGTCCGTAGGAAAATATGGGACCAGGGCGTATGCCCGAAATCCAATTCCGAGGTCCTAGGACTGAGAAATAAATTTTTAAAGAAAATTGTTTTCTGAAAAATATTAAGGATTTTGAAAATGAAATTTAATGAGAAAACTGTGTTACGAGGCCCGTATTATGGTCCCGGAAACCAGAACAGGTCAAATATGATTATTATGCGTTGCCTGTAAAGTTTGGTGGAATTTCGGATAGCGTAGGTCGGTTCGGCGCATTGAAACCCAATTCTAAAACTTAAGAATTCCTAAGTTTGATTCTAGGGGTTTTGGAGGGTGATTCGGTGTTTTAGCGGTGTTTAGGGCGTTCCGAAGGATTGAGTGAGTTTGTAATATGATTTGGAACTTGTTGGTATAATTGCACGGGGACTCGGGTGGGCCCAGGGGCCTCTCGGACCCCGATTGGGGCCAAAACACCAGCAGCATCAGCTGCTGGTGCATAAAATGTATAAAGGCAACAATTTGACAGGAAAATTCAACAACAATAAACCTTAAATGCACAGTGATGTTCAACAAGAATTCTACCATCCCGGCAAGGGACACAGCTATAATCAATCTCACTCAGAAGTACAACTGAACAAATAATTCACAACCGAACAAATAATCAATAATATTCTACATCATGAATTACCCTCAAAGCATAACTTCCAGAATTTCAATTACTTCATAACGTAGAGAATATCAATGAAAACTACATATAGTACTAAAATTCGACTCACGGGCATACTTGACCACAACATATAGGTACTCGTCACCTAACCTATACGTTTGACATGGAATATCACATAGCAAATAAGACTCGGTACCTATTCCCTCAAGCTAAGGTTAGGCCAAACACTTACCTCGGCTCCAAGAATCCAAATCAAGCCTCTAGCACCGCTTTTCCTCTCGAACCCGACTCCGAAACAATCGTATCTAGACATAATCGACTCAATAATATCAATAAATGCTAAACGATTCAATTCCCAAGTTTAATTATAGAATTCCCATCATTCTTCCCAAAAATCGACCCCGGGCCCGCTTGGTCAAAACACGAGGTTCGGACAAAAACCCGATCACCCATTCCCACACGAGCCTGAATATATAATTTGTTTTTGAAATTCGGCCCCAAAACGAGGTCAAATTCCCAAATAATCAAAAAGCCCTAACTCTACCCAAATCCCTAATTTCTACCCTTTAATCCCATGATTTTAGGCCTAAAATCTAATAAATGTTGATGAAAATGGAAGAAAATGAAGTTAGGATTACTTACCTATGAAGTTATGGTAGAAGAGCTCTTCAAAAATCGCCTATGGGGTGTGCGGGAGAAGGAGTTTGTGAAAGATGGCCAATTTCCCGTAATGGGTTATGTTTTGGTATTTAAAATGACTG
Source organism: Nicotiana undulata (assembly GCA_005239495.1). Lineage (NCBI taxonomy): Eukaryota > Viridiplantae > Streptophyta > Magnoliopsida > Solanales > Solanaceae > Nicotiana > Nicotiana undulata. Next base: position 22,117 of record MDKH01018891.1, on the reverse strand, counting down.
GGCGTTTTTTGGTCTATGCGATCGCGGGGCTAGGGGTGCGATCGCATAGTGGGACTGGACTTAAGCTTCGCGATCGCGGGGCTACATGTGCGATCGCATAGAGTATCTACCCCCCCCCCCCCCAGCTCACCTACACACCTGTGCTGTCGCAGGCTCCCCTTGTGCGATCGCATAAGGTAACTGACCCCTCCCCCTCTAAAGTCTATGCGATCGCATAAGAGTAAAACACCAGACACCAGAAAAAAATCATTTTACACCAGAAATTTTACTAAGTTTTTCACTCTGACGCCTACCCGAAACTCACCCGAGCCCTCGGGGAACAAAACCAAATTTACACACAACCTCAAAAACATCCTACAGACTTATTCGAGCAATAAAATCGCCAAATTAACATCAAAGGCAAAGAATTAAACCTCAAAATCTATAAAATTTCTCCAAAACTTCTTAAGCTTCAAAGTTTCCATTTTTTAGTCCGAATCACGTCAAACTAAGTCCGTTTCTTACCCAATTTCACAGATAACTCATATAAAACATATTGAACCTGTTTCAGGCTCCGAAATTATAATACGGGCCCGATAACACAGGTTTCACATCAAATTTCATTTTCAAAAGCCTTTATATTTTTCAGAAAACAATTTTCTTTAGAAATTTATTTCTCGGACTTGGGACATCGGAATTCGATTCCGGGCACACGCCCAAGTCCCACATTTTCCTACGGACCCTCCGGGACCTTCTAATCACGGATCGGGTTCGTTTACCAAAAATGTTGACCAAAGTCAACTTTATGCAAATAATTATTATAAATTCATCATTTAGTCAATTTTCCACTTAGCGGCTTCCCGACTACACGCTCGGGCTGCGCACGCACATCGAGGTGAGATAAAAGGAGGCTTTCATGGTCTCAGAACACAAATTTAGCTAAAATTACACGGGATGACCTTTTGGGTCATCACAACTATAAACAAGCCACATCATGGCATAAATCACTCTCAGGCACTCGGCCCCTCTCATATCATAACATCCTCACAACATTGGCCCTCGGCCTCACTCAGTCAGATACTCTCAGCATGCCACTCGGGCCATGAATAAAACGGAGTTCTCGACCCAAAATAGCATTTCATTTTAAGAAATAGTAATATTATCAAATAAGAGTGTTAACAATTTCACAAGAAAGACTAAGTGTAAAATCATAGTTTCAAAATAATGAGAATATCAGTAAAATAGCCCCCAAGGGGTTGAAACAGATTGGCATTAGGCCCCAAACACGGCTTACAGCCCAATTATATAAAACGATAGTAGTACTATAGAGAATAAGCTTTAAAAGCAATTTCGCAACTCAATAGTTGCCTAAAAAGGTACATTTTTCCAAATTTCCAATTTGTGCACGCCCCACACTCATCATCCAGTGTGTGTGTCACTCCAAATCCGTGAAAGGATGTAAAGTCCGGGGTTTCATATCCTCAGAACAGGATTAAAGACATTACTTACCTCAAACCTGCCCGAAAAGCTACTCTGCAACCCGCTTGCGTCTCGTATCAACTTTCAAGTGCTCCAAATCTACCAAGATAATATTTTTATCATCAAATTATGCTTAGGGAATGAATTCCAATTGAAAAATACAAATTTTATCTCAAAACCCGAAATTAGCCAAAACCCGATCCCCGGGCCCGCGTCTCGGAACTCGACAGATTTTATACCAAAATGTTCTTCATCATCTCATGAATCCGTACATATATAGAACTCTAAAATCAGAGTTCGTTTGACCTCTCAAATCATCCCCTAAAGGTCTCATAATCTCAAGCCCTAACTTCACCCTTTTTCTACTGATTTTCACAAATTAAACACTGAAATAAGGTCTTTAATCACCTATAATCGAGTTAATGAGTCCAAAAATCTTACCTTAATGATTCACCAACGTTTCCCTCTTCAAAAACCTCGGAACCCGCACAACAATGGTGGAAAAAGGGTTAAAATCCGCGAAGTCTCCTTTTTATACTTTCTGTCCAGGGATTTCCGCACCTGCGGCCTTATTAGCGCACCTGCTGTCCCAGGTGCGCACCTGCGCATATGACTTAAACCCCCAATTTCCGCACTTGCGATGGATTCTTTGCACCAGCGCTTCCGCAGGTGCGACCACCTGTCCCCACCTGCGACCCCTTCACAAATAGCCAAATTTCGTACCTGCGCAAGGTCTTCGCACCTGCGGACCTCGCGCATGCGGTCATCCTTCCGCAGGTGCGACAACACCAGCATCATATTTGCAGCATGTTTCAAAGTTAAATCCTCTGTTAACCATCCGAAATAAATCCCAAGCCCCTCGGGACCCCAACCAAACATACCAACACATACCGACCGGGTCGTTACATTCTCCCCCTCTTAAACAAACGTTCCTCCTCGAATGGGTCTAGAAACATACCTGGAGTCTCAAACAAGTGATGATATCTTCTCTGCATCTCCCGCTCGGTCTCCCAAGTAGCCTCCTCCATTGGCTGACCTCACCACTGTACCTTCACTGAAGCTATATCCTTGGACCTCAACTTTCTGACATGACGATCCAAAATTACTACTGGCTCTACCTCATATGACATGTCACCCTCGAGCTGAACTGTGTTGTAGTCTAAAACATGAGACATGTTACCAACATATTTCCTGAGCATCGACATATGAAATACCGAATGAACACTCGACAAGCTGGGTGGCAAGGCAAGTCTATAAGCCACCTCTCCAACTTTCTGAAGTACCTCAAAAGGATAAACCGTGGGCTCAGCTTTCCCCTCGTTCCGAACCTCATAACACCCTTCATGGGTGATATCTTTAGCAGTACTTTATCACCTTCCATAAAAGACACATCCTGTACCTTCCGGTCCGCATAACTCTTCTGCCTAGACTGTGCCGTGTGAAGTCGCTCCTGATTCAACTTCACCTTCTCCAATGCATCCGGAATCAAACCTGTGCCCAATAACCTAGCCTCACCGGGCTCGAACCATCCAACTGGAGATCTACACCTCGTACCATATAAAGCTTCATACGGGGCCATCTGAATACTGGACTAGTAGCTATTATTATATGCAAACTCCGCACGTGGCAGAAACTGATCCCATGAACCACCAAAATCAATCACACAGGCATGCAACATGTCCTCCAAAATCTAAATAGTCCGCTCCGACTGCCCGTCAGTCTGAGGATGAAATGCAGTGCTCAACTCCACCTGAGTACCCATACCTCTCTGTACGGCCTTCCAAAACTGAGATGTGAACTTAGTACCTCTGTCAGAAATGATAGAGACTGGAACCCCATGCAATCGGACAATCTCCCTGATGTAAATACCAGCTAACCGCTCTGAAGTATAAGTAGTACCAACAGGAATGAAGTGCGCTTACTTGGTCAATCTATCCACAATGACCCAAATAGAATCAAAACCATTCGAAGTCCATGGAAGAACAACTACAAAATCCATAGTGATTCGCTCCCACTTCCACTCCGGAATATCTAACCTCTGAAGTAATCCGCCTGGTTTCTGGTGCTCATATTTGACCTGCTGGCAGTTGAGACAGCATGCTACATACTCAACAATATCTCTCTTCATCCGCGTCCACCAATAATGCTGTCTCAAGTCCTGATACATCTTCACGGCACCAGGATGAATGGAACACTGTGAGCTATGGGCCTCTGCAAATATCAACTCTCGAAGCCCATCCACATTGGGCACGCAAATATGGACCTACATCCTCATAACACCGTCATCACCAATAGTCACATCCCTGGCATTATCCTGACGGACCCTATCCTGAAGTACTAACAAATACAGATCATCATACTGACGAGCTCTAATATGATCATAAAGAGAAGACCGGGAAGCCATGCTAGCTAATACCCGCAGAGGGTCTGACAAATCTAATCTCACCAACTGACTCGCTAAAGCCTGAACATCAAGTGCTAAAGGTCACTCAGCTGAAAGGTAAGCTAGACTCCCCCAAACTCTCGGCTCTGCGACTCAAAGCATCAGCCACTACATTGGCCTTCCTCGGATGATACAAAATAGTAAGGTCATAATCCTTGAGAAGCTCTAACCATCTCCTCTGATGTAAATTTAAGTCCTTCTGCCTCAACAAATACTGTAAACTACGATGATCAGTGAAAATCTCACACTGTACCCCATACAAGTAATGGCGCCAAATCTTTAAGGCATGAACAATGGCAGCTAACTCAAGAGCGTGCACTGGGTAATTCTTCTCGTGCACCTTCAACTGTCTAGACGTGTAGGCAATCACCCTATTGTCCTGCATCAATACCACTCCCAAACCAACTCTAGAAGCATCACAGTAGACTATGTAAGAACCCGAACCAGTAGGCAAAACCAACACCAGAGTTGTGGTCAATGCTGACTTGAGCTTCTGAAAGCTTTCTTCACACTCATCAGACCATCTGAATGGAGCACTCTTCAGGGTCAATCTGGTCAATGGTGAAGCATTGGAAGAGAATCCCTCCACAAAGCGAAGGTAATAACCCGCCAGAATAAGGAAACTCCTAATCTCCGTAGCTGAGGATGATCTAGGCCAACTCTGCACCGCCTCTATCTTCTTTGGATCAACCAGAATACCCTCACTAGACACCACGTGCCCCAAGAAAGCTACTGAACCAAGCCAAAACTCACACTTGGAGAATATTGCATAAAGCGTCTCCTCCCTCAACCTCTGCAACACAATCCTCAAATATTGAGCATGCTCCTCCTGGCTACGAGTATACACCAGGATATCATCAATGAACACAATGACGAAAGAATCAAGGTAAGGCTGAAACACGTTGTTCATCAATTGCATGAACGCGGCTGGGGCATTGGTCAGCCCAAATGACATAATCAGGAACTCATAATGACCATATCTGGTCCTGAAAGCAGTCTTCGGAATGTCAGAATCCCAAATCTTCAACTGGTGGTGCCCGGACCTCAAGTCATCTTGGATAACACCCTAGCTCCCTGAAGCTGGTCGAACAAGTCATTAATACGGGGCAAAGGATATCGGTTCTTCACCGTAATCTTATTCAGCTGTCTATAATCAATACACATGTGCATGGAACCATCCTTTTTCTTCAAAAACAACACCGGTGCACCCCAAGGTGACACACTAGGCCGAATGAACCCCTTACCCAAGAATTCCTGAAGCTGCTCTTTCAACTCTTTCAACTCCGCTGGTGCCATAAGATAAGGTGGAGTAGATATAGGCTGGGTGTATGGCACCAAATCAATTCCAAAATCAACATCCCTGTCAGGTGGCATGCCTGGCAGGTCTACAGGGAATACATCCGGAAAATTACGGACCACAGGAACAGAATCAACACAAGGAGTCTCACTACTAACATCCCTCACAAAAGCAAGATAAGATTCAAATCCTTTCTCAACCATACGTTGAGCCTTCAAATAAGAAATCACTCTGCTAGGCACATGCTCTATAGACCTTCTCCACTCAACTCTCAGAACTCCGGGCATAGCCAGGGTCACGGTCTTAGCGTGAAAATCAAGAATAGCATGACATGGAGATAACCAATCCATGCCTAGTATCACATCAAATTCAACCATAATTAGTAACATCAAGTCCATTCGGGTCTCCAGACCCCCAATAGATATAACACACGACCGGTACACATGGTCCACAATAATAGTATCGCCCACCGGAGTCGAAACACGAACAGATGTAACTAAAGACTCACGGGGCATATTCAGAAAGTGAGAAAAATACGACGAAACATAAGAGTATGTGGAACCAGGGTCAAATAAAGCCAAAGCATCATTGTGACAAACTGAGATAGTACCCGTAATCACCGCATCGGAAGCCATAGCATCAGGCCTAGCTGGGAGTGCATAGATACATGGCTAACCTCCACCTGCTCGACCTCCCCCTATAGGGCGGCCTCTAGCTACTTGACCACCATCCCTAGCTGCCTAGGTGGGTGGTGAAGTGACTAGAGCTGAAGTCTAGGGATGAACCCTCTACTGAGATGATCCACTAGAACGACGAGGGAAAAACCTCCATCCATGACCAACCTCTCCACACTCGAAGCAACTACCTGGAGCTGGAGATGGGGACTGAAGGGAACCCCTACCACTATGATAACCACCAGATGAACCATGCAAAGAAGAACCCTGATATGATGATGCTCTGGAGGAGCTTGAGGTGGAAGGGCACTAAGAGATGAACGTCCCGGATAAGAACTGCGAGGACCCTGCCCCGAAGATGCACCACTGTAAGCTGGGTGAGTTGGCTGTGGAGGTCTAAATGGACAACCTCTGTTGTGCTGAAACAGCCCCCTGGAAGATACACCGCTGAAACTACCTGATCCCGAAGGCCTCTTGGCCTCCCTCTCCTCACGCTCCTACCTACAAACCGACTCAATGTCCCGAGCAATGTCAACAACCTGCTCAAATGTAGCTCCAGACACTCTCTACCTGATTATCAAAACCCGAAGTTGATACGTGAGACCATCTACAAACCTCCTGATCCTCTCCCTATCAGTAGGGACTAATTGAGGATCATATCTAGCCAACTCGAAAAATCGCATCTCGTACTGAGTAACTGACAACTCTACCTGGCGCAGTTGCTCAAACTGCCTGCGTTGCTCCTCTCTATGGGACTGAGGAATGTATTTCTCCAAAAATATCGTGGAGAACTGCTGCCAGGTAAGGGGTGTTGAACCAACCGGCCTACGCCTCTCAAATTCCTCCCACCAAGTTAAAGCAGCACCCGCAAATTGAAATGTAGCAAATGAGACCCCACTGGTCTCAAAAATACCCGCAGTATGTAGTATCCTCTGGCATTTATCCAAAGAACCATGGGCATCCTCACCCTCTGTGCCGCTGAAAGTCGGAGGGTGAAGTCTACTAAACCTCTCCAGCCTACGCTGCTCATCTTCGGGTATAGCTGGAACCACATAGTCCTGAACTTGGGCAACCGACTGGGCTGGGACTACCCCCGGTGCCTGAATACCCTATACAACCTGCTCAAGTGTCCGGGCAACTGGAGTCTGAATGCCTCCCCCGGCCTGAGATGTAGCGGCAGTAGTAGTCATAGCAACTGCATGAGCCAAACTAGTACACACTGTCAAGATCTGAGCCAGAGTCTCTTGAAGACTCAGAATGACAATAGGCACTGCCTGTGCTTGAGCCTGTCCCGCTGGAGCACCCTCGGCGGGAACCTGATCCTGAATGATAGGGGGATCCTGTGGTACTGTCCCGGCTGCTGTGCGGGCTGGTCCCCTAACTCCACCACGGCCTCGACCCCTTGTGGGTCTGGCTGGTGTCTGGTCACCCTGATCGGTAGTGCGTGTCCTCACCATCTGTGAGATAATGAAACAACAGTAGTTTAGATTTCAAGAACCAATAGAATGGCACGAAAGAGTTCAAGAAATTGAGATTTTTCCTAAGAGGTTTGCAGCCTCTCGAAGATAAGTACAGATGTCTCCGTACCGATCCGCAAGACTCTACTGAACCTGCTCATGATCGCTGAGTCCTATGTAACCTACAGCTCTGATACCAACTTGTCACGACCCCAAATACTAACAAGTCGTGATGGCGCCCAGGTCGTGATGGCGCCTATCGTGGAACTAGGCTAGACAACCATCACATTACTACACATTTGTTCTATTATAATTACTCAAAACCAATAAATACCAGCATAATAAGCAATTAAAACTTTCTCTAAGTCTTTACGTCCCAATAATAATCTAACAGTCTAAACAAATCTCCCAAGAATGGAATCAACCGATCACGAGCATCTAACAATGAAACTAACTTTGCTAATGTCTTAAGCAATGTCTATGAAATAAATACTAATACTAATAAGGAAGGGAAATGGAGAAGCTGCGGAAGCTGGACAGCTACCTCGAAATCCCAAAGTTGACGATGAACGGTCTCAGAGAAATCACTGCTCGGAACCCGTGCCTGGATCTGCACACAGCGGTGCAGGGAGTAATGATGAGTATGCCAACTCAGTAGTAATGAAAATAAATCAAAGTCTGAGAAATAAGAAACACACAACACATATACACCAATCCACAAAAAAAGTAAACATCAAGTCTCCATAAAGTATATATCAAATACATAAATTCGAAAACCAGTTTCCATAAAATCCTTCGAAAAACAAGTATATTTCCCAATATTTCATAGTAAAACTCTCAGTAAAAATTAGTTTGAAAAATAAAGTGAATCATAGTCAAAAGTCAGTAAAATATCATCATAAAACTGCCCCTCGGGCCATAATCATAACTTGTAACAATTTCCCTCAGCACCTCACCATCACTCTGTATCAGCCCCGCGGGCAACCTCATTGCCAGTCATATGCCTCCCAATCACTCATCACTCGGCACTCGCACTCAGTAGGTACCTGCGCTCACTAGAGGTGTTACAGACTCCGGAGGGGCTCCTACAGCCCAAGTGCTATAAACAAGCCACATCATAGCATAAATCACTCTCATGCACTTGGCCTCTCTCATATCATAACATCCTCACAACATTGGCCCTCGGCCTCACTCAGTCAGACACTCTCATCATGACACTCGGGCCATGAATAAAATGGAGTTCTCGACCCAAATTAGTATTTCATTTCAAAAAATAGTAATATTATCAAATAAGAGTGTCAACAATTTCACAAGAAAGACTGAGTGTAAAATCATAGTTTCAAAGTAGTGAGAATATCAGTAAAATAGCCCCCAAGGGGTTGAGACATATCGGCACTAGGCCCCAAACACGGCTTACAATTCAATTATATCAAATCATAGTAATACTATAGAGAATAAGCTTTAAAACCAATTTCGCAACTCAATAGTTGCCTAAAAAGGTACATTTTTTCAAATTTCCAATTCGTGCACGCCCCACACTCGTCATCCAGTGTGTGCGCCACTCCAAATCCGTGAAAGGATGTAAAGTCCGGGTTTCATACCCTCGGAACAGGATTTAAAGACATTATTACCTCAAACTAGCCCGAAAAGCTACTCTGCAACCCGCTTGCCTCTCGTATCAACTTTCGAGTGCTCCAAATCTACCAAGATCAGATTATTATCATCAAATTATGCTAAGGGAATGAATTCTAATTGAAAAATACCAATTTTAGATCAAAACCCGAAATTAGCCAAAACCCGATCCCCGGGCCCGCGTCTCACAACTCGACAAATTTTATACATGTAACGACCCGACCGGTCGTTTTGCGTATTAGGACCCCGTTCCCCCAGATGAAACTTCCCATATAGGCTTCTAGTGATTTATGACTTGCAGGGATGGGTGGTTCGGGATTTGGAAATGTGTAGAGTGCTATAGGAACACTTGGTTCCTTAAGGTTGGTCTTTTTGACCAAGTTTGACTTCGGTCAATATTTTTTAACAAACGACCTCAGAATCGAGTTCCGACAGTTTCAGTAGCTTTGTATGCTAATTTCGGACTTGGGCGTATGTTCGGGATAGGTTTTCGATGACCCAGGAGTATTTCGGCGCCCAATATAGAAATACGGATTTCCTTAAGTTTGAAATTTGGTTTGGAATATGATTTTGTGTTATCGAGATCCGAATGGAATTCTGAGACCGGGAATAGTCCCGTTATGTCATTTATGACTTGCCTGCAAATCTTGAAGTCATTCCAAGTAGTATAGGTCGGTCTGGCGCATCGTTATTGAAATCAAGAACTTGAAGTTCTTAAGTTAGCTATTTGGGGGTTTTAGGGTGTGATTTTGAGTTTTAGCGTTGTTTCGAGTGTTTCGAAGGCTCGAGCGAGTCCGTATTATGATTTAGGACTTGGTGGTAAATTTGGAATGGGGCTCGGGTGGGCCCAGGTGCCTCCCGGACACCACAAGAGGCCAACAACTAGCCAAAACAACTGTTGGTGCATCTGTTGTTGGTGTGACCGCAGGTGCGGAAAACCTCTGGTAGGTCCCCTTTTCTCACAGGTGCAGACAAAAGTACGCAGGAGTGGAACCGCTGTTGCGGTCATCCCTCCGCAGGTGCGACCCCAGATCCTCTTGCCCAATTCCGCAAGTGTGAGCCCCAGCTTGCCGGTGCGAGACCGCACGTGCGGTCCTCGAGCCGCAGGTGCGGAATCCCTGTAGGCAGGCAGTATATATTCTTTAAAACTCGGGATTCTTCATCTTTTAACATATAAAATCCTCCATTTTAGAGCTTGGGAGCTTGAAGAAATTATCCCATGACCTAGCGTCTGTCAAAGTTAGTTAATCCCACTTCAACACTAGTTTAATACATGGATTTCAACTTGAATTAACTACTAAATTATGGAAAAGTCAAGAATTGGGTAGTAAATTTAGGGTTCTTGAAGAAATTGGTGAATTGTTCGTTTATTGTTATGAATTCAAGTAGAAATCACATATTAATGATCCTTAGGCTATGGGTGAGTGATTCCTTTGAGAATTTTTGAAATTCGAGCGTGCAGGCTCGGGGTCGAAATTTGGGAATTCTTCAAGAATTTTAACTTATTGAGTAAATAGGATAATTTCCCTTCCTTGAGCTTGGATTGATATCATTGTACCATATTTGGCTAGTTGCGATTCCTCGAGTGTAGAGATTGGAGTTTCGGGAACATCCTTGGTCCGAGGGGTAGATTCGGCACGAGGTGAGTCTCCTTTCTAACCCTGTAAGAGGGAATTGTCCCCATAGGTGATTTATATACTATGTGCACTTGTTTTGGGTGCTACGTGCGTAAAAAGTGGCGAGAGTCCGTACGTAGCGACTATTATTGTAATGTCCGGGTAGTTAGGCCCACAACATGCCTTATATTCTTCCTTGAAACGTCATATGTGTTATAAACTCATATTATGCCTAGCATTGATTCTCTGAGATTTCATGGATTGGATGATTGGAAGGAAATTGTTATGGAAGGTAAGTTTTAATGATATTGTATGTTCTTGTGACCGCTTGGCAATTTACATTCCGCGAGCGGAGTGTGATTTCCCCCACTCTCATGGGAGCGGGTCGTACGCCAGGGAGGATTGAAAGGTTCACTTTTGGGACGGGTCGTTCGATCCTCGGCAGTGCACCTGAGAGATTATACTATGGTAAGAATTCACTTATGGGACGGGTCGTTCGATCCTCGGCAGTGCATAGATATTATCCTTATGACTGTGGCCGGTTGTCTTATCCTTGTGTGCGCGTGACTATTTGGTACTGTTTCAGTGATATTGGCTCGACAGATACTTGGGAACAAGGAAGTGTACATTGTTGCTTATTTTCAGTAGTTTTCCTGGATTTATGTACTTGAAATGTATATGTTGCTTACTGTTTCCCATGTCTACTACATTCCGTTATATCCTGCTTTATATTATTACTGTTGGACCTTAGTGAGTATCGAGTCGACCTCTCGTCACTACTTCTTCGAGATTAGACGGGATACTCACTGGGTACATATTTATTTAATATGTACTCATGCTGCACTTCTGTACTTAATTGTACAGGTTCTGAGGCTCGTGCTTCTGGTTATCAGACCGGAGCTAGATATTGTCCGTAGTGGACCTGACTTCACGGTGAGCTGCGTTCTTCTGGCGATCCCATCCCCGGCAGCACCATTGAGTTTCATTTACTTTTGTTTCCCGTCTATTTATTCAGACATTGGGATTGTATATTCTATCTTTTGGTTATCCTGTTAGTATGCCCGTGACACCCGTGACACTAGTTCCTGGCACACACGTAGTGGTTATTTTTGGATTTTGGGCTCTATATATATATATTCTCGTCTTTTGTCTCACACTTCTTTATAGTTATTTTATCTACCACTGGGTTATTATCTTTTGATATCTTGATTTAACTTGTTAAATTCGGTAAATGGGTGAATAATTGAATCAAATAAGAAGAAACACTTAATGAAATTTATGTTGGTTGGCCTAACCCCGTTGTTGGGCCCCATCACGACCTGGATTAGGATTTTCGGTCGTGACAACATGGTATTAGAGCTCTAGGTTCACGTAGGTCTCACGAGTCGCGGGCAGGCCCAGTAGAGTCTTGCGGATCGGTACTGAGACGTCTGTACTTATCTTCAGGAGGCTATCGGGTGTTAGTAAACCTCTCTTTGTTCATAATGTGTCGTGCAATCGATGATGTACTCAAACTTATTATTCTATTCTCTCATAGATGGTGAGGACGCGCGCATCCGATGTTCCTGATCCGGGAGATGCCGCTACCCCCGCCGCCCGATGTCGGGGTCGAGGACGGGGGAGGGCACCTGCTCGAGGTAGGGGACGAAGGCATCCCAGAGCTATACTAGTGGCACCACCAGAGGACCCTATCATGGAGGAGCAGGACGAGGTGCCTCCAGTAGCACTTGCTCTAGTGGACTTTATGACGGCGCCGGGCTTCCAGGAGGTCATGGTCCGTATGATGAGATTCATGGACACCATGTCCTAGGCTGGCCTATTTCCAGCAGATCCTGCCACTTCTCAGGCGGGAGCGGGAGTCCAGACCCCTACCGCTCAGGCCGCAAGACAGGCAGCAGCAGTACACCATACCCCGGGTACACCGCCCGTGGGTGGGGTCCAACCTATAGTAGCAGCACTAGAGCCCAAGCCAATTGCAGAGGGTGATTAGCAGAAGATGTTGGATAGATGGACTCGACTACGCCCTCTAGTCTTCGAGGGTGAGAGAGGTGAGGATGCCCAGGACTTCATTGACAGGTGCAGAGACAGACTGCACAACATGATGATCTTGGAGTCTCATGGGGTCGATTTTACTGCATTTCAGTTAGAGGGCAGAGCTCGCAGGTGGTGGAAGCCTTACATACTCAGCAGGCCAGCAGGTTCTCTTCCGGTTACTTGGGAGAAGTTCACACAGATGTTCTTGGATAAACATATTCCACCCTCAGAGAGGGAAGATCTGCGGCGTCAGTTCGAGCGGCTTGAGCAGGGGCAGATGTCGGTGACGGATTATGAGGCCAGGTTTTTAGAGTTGTCACACCATGCACTCATGATATTGCCTACTGATGCTGAGAGAGTGTGGAGATTTATGGTTGGGTTACATCCAGGTATTAGAGCCACCATGGCCAGAGAGGTGGAGATGGGTACTCCATATCAGCTAGTGGTAGAGATTGCTCGTAGGATCGAGGGTTATCGGTTGCGGAGTAGGGAGCAGGGTCAGCAGGACAAGAGGGCTAGGTTCTCAGGAGATTTCAGGGATGCTCCAGCTAGGAGCAGGGGTTAGCTGGAGCAGGGGTCAGTTCGGGGGTGGTCAGCCCAGGAGCCCTTCATACTCAGCACCTCCACTACCTCCTCGAGGTGGTTCAGTGAGGCCTCAGTTCAGCGCCATGACATAGCACTCCTACCGTCCTCCAACTATTCAGAGTTCACCCATTGGTTATCCCAGTCACCAGAGATCCTCCAGTTCATACTTCAGTGTTATGCCAGAGGGTCCACATCGCTCCCCGGCTATTCAGGGTTCTTCTTCTTCAGGGCAGAAGGCTATAGTGCATGGGAGTTGTTACGAGTGTGGGGAGCATGTCATATGAGGAGGCATTGTCCCAGGTATCAGGGCAAGGCCGTGCAGCAGAGTTATCAGCCCATGGGTCCAGCACCAGCAGTCCGGCCGCCTAGAGGTGGAGGACAGGTCGGCAGGGGTCTTCCTAGAGGGGGAGGCCAGTCAGGAGGAGGTTAGTCAGCTCTTGTGCACTCTGGGGGAGCTCAGTCATCAGGTGCTACAGCCAGATTTTATGCCATTCCGGCCAGGTCAGATGCAGTGGCCTCAGACGCTGTGATCACAGGTATTATTTCAGTATGTGGTAGAGAGGCTTCAGTATTATTTGATCCAGGATCCACATATTCATATCAGCACTATTTTCTCATTTTATGAGTGTTCCTCGTGAGTCCTTGGGTTCACCTATATATGTGTCCACTCCTGTGGGCGATTCTGTGGTGGTAGACCGGGTCAGACCTCTTATTGCTCGACATGGTTGATTATGAGGTCTTTCAAGGCATGGATTGGCTATCTTCTTATCATGTCGTACTGGATTGCCATGCCAAGATAGTTACTTTAGCCATGCCAGAGTCGCCGAGGCTGGAGTGGAGGGGTTCTTAAGTTAGTGCATCCAGTCGGGTCTTTTCTTTCATGAAGGCTCGGCATATGGTCGAGAAGGGTTGTTTGGCTTACCTTGCTTATGTGCGGGACACCACCACCGAGTCTCCGACTATTGATTCGGTTCCAGTTGTTCGAGAGTTTGCAGATGTGTTTCCTTCAGACCTTCCAAGCATGCCTCCAGATCGAGATATTGATTTCTGTATTGATTTGGCTCTAAATACTCAGCCCATTTCTATTCCCCTGTACCGTATGGCTCCTAAGGAGTTGAAAGAGTTGATGGAGAAGCTTGAGGAGTTGTTGGATAAGGGGTTCATCAGTCTGAGTGTATCGACGTGGAGTGCTCCAGCCCTATTGCTGAAGAAGAATGATGGGTCTATGCGGATGTGTATTGATTATCGCCAGTTGAATAAGGTTACCATTAAGAAGAAGTATCCTGCCACGCATTGATTATCTGTTTGACCAGTTGCAGGGTGCTCGTGTGTTTTCAAAGATTGATTTGAGATCAGGTTATCATCAGTAGAAGATTCGGGCCGCAGATGTTCAAAAGACTGCATTTCGTACCAGATATGGCCATTATGAGTTCCCGGTTATGTCCTTTGGTTTGACTAATGCCCCAGCAACATTCATGGACTTGATGAATAGAGTATTCGAGCCGTATATTGATTCCTTTGGCATCGTCTTCATTGATGACATCTTTATTTACTCGCGGAGCCTAGGTGAGCATGAGCAGCATTTAAGAGTTGTGCTCCAGACCTTGCGAGAGCAGAAGGCATATGATAAGTTCTCCACATGTGAGTTCTAGTTAGAGTCTGTGGCATTTCTGGGGCATGTGGTATCCGGAGAGGGTATCAAGGTTGATCCACAGAAGATTGAGGTAGTTTAGTGTTGGCCGCGTCCTACTTCAGCTACAGAGATCAGGAGCTTTTTGGGCCTAGCAGGCTATTATCGCCGATTCGTGGAGGGGTTCTCCTCTATTGCAGCTCCATTGACTAGATTGATTCATAAGAATGCCCCATTTCGATGGTCCGACGAGTGTGAGGCGAGCTTTCAGAAGCTTAAGTCAGCATGACCTCAGCACCAGTTTTGACATTGCCTTCCGGTTCTGGGATGTATACGGTGTATTGTGACGCTTCACGCGTTGGGTTGGGATGTGTGTTAATGCAGGATGGGAGAGTTATTGATTATGCTTTGCGCCAGCTGAAGGTTCATGAGAAGAACTACCTTGTGCATGACTTGGAGTTGGCGGCGATTGTTCATGCTTTGAAGGTTTTGAGGCACTACTTGTATGGTGTGTCCTGTGAGGTTTATACAGACCACCGCAGTTTGCAGCACTTGTTCAAGCAGAGGGATCTTAATTTGTGGCAGTGCAAGTGGCTTGAGTTGTTGAAGGACTATGATATCACCATTCTTTATCATCCGGGCAAGGCTAATGTGGTAGCAGATGCCTTGAGCTGGAGGGTAGAGAGTATGGGTAGCTTGGCCTTCATTGCAGTAGAGGAGAGACCTCTAGCCTTGAACATTCAGTCTTTTGCTAATCGCATGGTGAGATTAGATATTTCGGAGCCTCGTCGAGTTCTAGCCCATGTGGTTGCTTAGTCTTCATTATTGGGGGAACTCGGCTATTTGATGATCCGTGTCTAGCAGAGCTTCGGGAGGCAGTGGTCAAGGGCAGGGCCAAGGAGGTTACTTTAGGCGAGGATGGTGTTCTGAGACTCCAGGGCCGATTGTGTGTTCCTGATGTTGATGGCCTGAGGGAAAGGATTCTAGCAGAAGTGCACAGTTTTTGGTATTCTGTTCATCCAGGAGCAACGAAGATGTATCGTGATTTGAAGTAGCATTTCTGGTGGAGGCGGATGAAGAAGGACATTGTGCAGTACGTGGCTAGCTATCTTAATTGCCAGCAGGTTAAGTACGTGCATTAGAGGCCAGGGGGCCTACTTCAGCAGATGCCCATTCCTGAGTGAAAATGGGAGCACATCACTATGGATTTCGTGGTTGGGTTGCCTCGGACCGTGCAGAAGGTTGAGGTTGTTTGGGTCATTGTGGATAGATTGACTAAATTGGCGCATTTCATTCCTGTGGCTACTACTTATATTTCTGAGAGGCTGGACCAGATTTACATTCGGGAGATGGTCAGGTTGCACGGTGTCCATTATATCATATCGAGGTCCTCAGTTCACCTCGCACTTCTGGAGAGCATTGCAAAGTGAGTTGGGCACTCAGATAGATCTCAGCTCAGCATTTCACCCTCAGTCTGATGGCCAGTCGGAGCGTACAGTTCAGATATTGGAGGATATTCCCAGGGCTTGTGTGATTGACTTCGGAGGTCAGTGGGACCAGTTCTTGCCTTTGGCGGAGTTTGTGTACAATAATAGTTATCACTCCAGCATCGAGATGGCTCCTTTTGAGGCTTTGTATGGTCGGCGGTATCGTTCTCCTATCGGGTGGTTTGAGCCTGGCGAGGCTAAGTTATATGGCACGGATCTGGTGAGAGTGCTTTGTAGAGGGTGAAGATAATTCAGGAGAGGCTCCGCACAGCTCAGCCCAGACAGAAGAGTTATGCGGATCAGAGGGCGCGGGATGTAGCATTTATGGAGGGAGATAACGTTTTGCTGAAGGTTTCGCCGACGAAGGGCATTATTATATTCGGGAAGAAGATCAAGCTGAGCCCCAGGTTTATAGGTCCTTTCGAGGTGTTGAGGCGAGTCGGAGAGGTTGCTTATGAGCTTGCTTTACCTTCCGCCTTATCAGGAGTTCATCCGGTCTTTCATGTATCCATGCTTTGGAGATATCACGTCGACTTCTCTCATGTGGTTGATTTCAGCACTATCCAGTTGGATGAGAAGTTGGGCTACAAGGAGGAGCCAGTTGCTATTATTGATAGACAGGACTGCCAGTTGAGGTCCAAAAGAGTTTCTGCAGTAAAGGTCCAGTGGAGGGGCCAACCAGCTGAGGAGGCGACTTGGGAATCCGAGGAGGACATGCGGAGCAGATATCCACAGCTATTCAGTAGTTCAGGTACGATTCTAGACCCGTTCGAGGACGAACGTTTGTTTAAGAGGGGGAGAATGTAACGACCCGACCGGTCGTTTTGCGTATTAGAACCCCGTTCCCCTAGATGAAACTTTCCACAGCGACTTCTCGTGATTTATGACTTGCAGGGATGGATGGTTCGGGATTTGGAAGTGTTTAGAATGCTATAGGAACACTTGGTTCCTTAAGGTTCGTCTTTTTGGCCAAGTTTGACTTCGGTCAACATTTTTTAGCAAACGACCTTGAAATCGAGTTCCGACAGTTTCAGTAGCTTCATATGATGATTTCGGACTTGGGCGAATGTTCGGGACGGGTTTTCGATAACCCGGGAGCATTTCGGCGCCCAATATAGAAATACGGATTTCCTTAAGTTTGAAATTTGGTTTGGAATGTGATTTCGTGTTATCGAGGTCCGAACGGAATTCCAAGACTGAGAGTAGTTTCGCTATGTCATTTATGACTTGTCTGCAAAATTTGAAGTCATTCCGAGTAGTATAGGTCGGTCCGGCGCATCGTTATAGAAATCAAGAACTTGAAGTTCTTAAGTTAGTTATTTGGGGGTTTTGGGGTATGATTTTGAGTTTTAGTGTTGCTTCGAGTGTTCCGAAGGCTCGAGCGAGTCCATATTATGATTTGGGACTTGTTGGTAAATTTGGATGGGGGCTCGGGTGGGCCCTGGTGCCTCCCGGACGCCACACGAGGCCAAAAACTAGCCAAAACAACTGCTGGTGCATCTGTTGCTGGTGTGACTGCAGGTGCGGGACCGCTCTGGGCTCCCCCTTTCTCGCATGTGCGGACGAAATTTCGCAGGAGCGGAACCGCTGTTGCGGTCATCCCTCCACAGGTGCGACCCAGCCCCTCTTGCCCAGTGCCGCAGGTGCGAGCCCTAGCTCGCCGGTGCGAGACCGCAGGTGCGGTCCTTGAGCCGCAGGTGTGGAATCTCTGTAGGCAGGCAGTATATATTCTTTAAAACTCGGGATTCTTCATCTTTTAACATATAAAATCCTCCATTTTAGAGCTTGGGAGCTTGAAGAAATTATCCCACGACCTAGCGTCTGTCAGGGTAAGTTAATCCCACTTCAACACTAGTTTAATACATGGATTTCAACTTGAATTAACTACTAAATTATTGAAAAATCAAGAATTGGGTAGTAAATTTAGGGTTCTTGAGGAAACTGGTGAATTGTCCGTTTATTGTTATGAATTCAAGTATAAATCACATATTAATGATCCTTAGGCTATGGGTGAGTGATTCCTTCAAGAATTTTCGGAATTCGAGCGTGCAGGACCGGGGTCAAAATTTGGGAATTCTTCAAGAATGTTAAATTATTGAGTAGATAGGATAATTTCCCTTCCTTGAGCTTGAATTGATATCATTGTACCATATTTGGCTAGTTGCGAGTCCTCGAGTGTAGAGATTGGAGTTTCGGGCGCATCCTTGGTCCGAGGGGTAAATTCAGCACGAGGTGAGTCTCCTTTCTAACCATGTAAGAGGGAATTGTCCCCATAGGTGATTTATATGCTATGTGCACTTGTTTTGGGGGCTACGTGCGTACAAAGTGGCAAGAGTCCGTACGTAGCGACTATTATTGTAATGTCCGGGTAGTTAGGCCCACAGCATGCCTTATATTCTTCCTTGAAACGTCATATGTGTTATAAACTCATGTTATGCCTAGCATTGATTCTCTGAGATTTCATGGATTGGATGATTGGAAGGAAATTGTTATGGAAGGTAAGTTTTAATGATATTGTATGTGCTTGTGACCGCTTCGCAATTTACATTCCGCGAGCGGAGTGTGATTTCCCCCACTCTCATGGGAGCGGGTCGTACGCCACGGAGGATTGAAAGGTGCACTTTTGGGACGGGTCGTTCGATCCTCGGCAATGCACCTGAGAGTTATACTATGGTAAGAATGCACTTATGGGACGGGTCGTTCAATCCTCGGCAGTGCATAGATATTATCCTTATGACTGTGGCCAGTTGTCTTATCCTTGTGTGCGCGTGACTATTTGGTACTGTTTCAGTGATATTGGCTCGACAGATACTTGGGAACAAGGAAGTGTACATTGTTTCTTATTTTCAGTAGTTTTCCTGGATTTATGTACTTGAAATGTATCTGATGCTTACTGTTTCCCATGTCTACTGCATTCCTTTATATCCTGCTTTATATTATTACTGTTGGACCTTAGTGAGTATCGAGTCGACCTCTCGTCACTACTTCTTCGAGATTAGACGGGATACTCACTGGGTACATATTTATTTAATATGTACTCATGCTGCACTTCTGTACTTAATTGTACAGGTTCTAAAGCTGGTGCTTCTGGTTATTAGACCGGAGCTAGATATTGTCTGTAGTGGACCTGACTTCACGGTGAGCTGCGTTCTTCTGGCGATCCTATCCCCGGCAGCACCATGGAGTTTCATTTACTTTTGTTTCCCCTCTATTTATTCAGACAGTGGGATTGTATATTCTATCTTTTGGTTATCCTGTTAGTATGCCCGTGACACCCGTGACACTAGTTCCTAGCACACACGTAGTGGTTATTTTGGGATTTTGGGTTGTATATATATATATGCTCGTATTTTGGCTCACGCTTATTTATAGCTATTTTATCTACCACTGGGTTATTATCTTTCGATATCTTGATTTAACTTGTTAAATTCGGTAAATGGGTGAATAATTGAATCAAATAAAAAGAAACGCTTAGTGAAATTTATGTTGGTTGGCCTAACCCCGTTGTTGGGTGCCATCACGACCTGGATTAGGATTTTGGGTCGTGACAATACCAAAATATTTTTCATCATCTCACGAGTCTGTACATATAAAGAACTCTAAAATCGGAGTTCGTTTGACCCCCTAAATCATCCCCTAAAGGTCTCATAATCTCAAGCCCTAACTTCACCCTTTTTCTACTGATTTTCACAAATTAAACACTGATAATAAGGTCTTCAATCACCTATAATCAAGTTAATGAGTCCAAAAAGCTTACCTCAATGATGCACCAACATTTCCTTCTTCAAAATCCCTCAAAACCCTCGCAACTCGCACAACAATGGTGGAAAAGGGGTTAAAATTCACAAAGTCTCCTTTATATACTTTCTGTCCAGGGATTTCCGCACCTGCGGCCTTATTAGCGCACCTGCGGTCCCAGGTGCGCACCTGCGCATATGACTTAAACCCCCAATTTCAGCACTTGCAATGGCTTCTTCGCACCTGCTCTTCCGCAGGTGAGACCACCCGTCCACACCTGCGACCCCTTCACGAACAGCCAAATTCCGCACTTGCGCAAGATCTTCGCACCTACGGACCTCGTGCTTACGGTCCTCCTTCCGCATGTGCGACCACACCAGCAGTGGTGCACCAGCAGCAGATTTGTTGCATGTTTCCAAGTTAAATCCTCTGTTAACCATCCGAATTAAATCTCGAGCCCCTCAGGATCCCAACCAAACATACCAACACATCAGATATGATCATTCAAACTTAGTTGCACCCTCGGAACCCCCAAAATAACATCAAAACACAAAAATCACATTGGATTCAAGCCTAAGAACTTTGAAATTTCTAAATTCCACCAACGATACCGATACTATCCAAAACACATCTGATTGGCCTGAAATTTTGCACACATATCCAAAATGACATTACGAACCTGTTCCAACTTCCGAAATTCCATTCCGACCCCGATAGCATATTTTTCACTACCGACCGGAAATCACCAAAAACTAACTTTCGCCAATTCAAGCCTAATTCTACACCGGACATCACAAAAATATTCTAAACACACTCCTGAGTCCCAAATCACCTAACGAAGCTATCTGAACCATGAAATCCGCATTCCGAAGTCGTTTATCAATAAGTCAACTCTCAGTTGACTTTTCCAACTATAAAGCTATTTTTAGAGACTAAATGTCTCATTTCTCACTACAACCATTCTGATTCCGAGCCTACCAACTCTAACACATCATAAACAGTCGAACCAACCTATGACAAGGCAATAACAGTAAATATAATGCAAGTTCTACGTAACGACCGACCGAGTCGTTACATAAACCCTCCAATTCAGTTTACTACAACATGGACAATTTTTCAAATGCTTTATTAAACCTAAAAATTCTAAAAACACAACTACTCCAAGTCTAAATTATTAAATGTCGATAATCAGATAAATGGAAAGAGTACTCTAAAATTAACGTCACATTACAAATTAAGCCTTCCCTTTTCTCTTCAAAATTAAAATTTATTAGATGCCTTGATTTTAAAAAATGTGTACAATACAAATAGTTGTTTCTTTCCATTAAAAGAGAGAGAATATTGTTGTACTAATTTGATAATATGGAGAAAACGTTATCTGGCACTATAAAATTAACAACTAAAACTATTTTTGATTAATTGAATTAGATATCTATATCTATATTTATACTTATATATAGATTCATTCATCAAGAATATAATAAAAATAAGTATAGACTTTCTAAAAATCACACAAATAAATAAATATTATTGTGTCAAACATGTATGAATTATAAAATAAAATTTAGTAAAAAATTACATTTCTTTAACATAAATTACATATTATTTGTTTCGGAGAACAATGTAAACCACCTCTACGCCAAATCTATGCTCAGTCTAAGAATTATTATTGTTATCTATAAAAATAAGAGACAATAAATATTATAGAACTTGAAATATATTTAAAAAAGATGTTTTTGAAAAAAAATTTATGATTGTTGACGGAAAGGAAGAAAAGTAGAAGATTGTTATTCTTATTGGTTTTTTTGTCTAGAAAAAATGAAAATTGAGTTCAAAAACTTTAATTACTCACATATGAAATCTTTTCTTCACGAAACTTATCAATATGTGCGAATAATCAAATAAAAGGAATTCTAGCACTTAATCCATCGGAAGACTTGGGGCTTCTCCCACCCTCCTCATTTTCCATAACGGGGGCAATGTTTACAAAAAAGAAGCTCTAATGTCACGATCCCAAATCCTAACAGGTCGTGATGGCGCCTATCGTGGAATTAGGCTAGCCAACC
>ML290295.1:40152-51166 GCA_005239495.1 Nicotiana undulata | reverse complement strand
GTTGTACTGATACTACACTACACTTCTTAATGTTGTGCAGATCCCGCACCCGGACCCTGTGGACAGCATTGAGGGAGTCTCCTTCAGTCCACCACCAAGGCTTCAAGGTATACCCGCTGGCGTTCGTGGGCCTTGGCGTCTCTCCTATCCTTAGAACTCATATTGTCTTGTCTTATTCTCTAGTTCTAGAGACAATTATGTATTTTCTTTCAGACTTTGTATTTAGCATTCAATAGATAGTTCGTGAAGTTGTGACTCCCGGTTTTGGAGCATTAAGCGACGTTTGTATTTACTATTTCACGTAGCTTTTGAATCATTTATAATTTCCGCTGTTTAGAACTATAAAGTATTTTTGTTAAATACTGTAAAACTGGTGTTATTACGAGGGTTTAGCTGTGCACGTTGGCTTATCTAGCGGGTTCAACGTTAGACGCAGTCATGGCCCGAAGGTGGGATTTCAGGTCGTGACAACGCTTAGTCTCGGAAGGCAGAATGGTAGCCTTAAGCAAAAATGCAGATGCAGATGGAGACAGTGCTTAGTCTCGGAAGGCAGAAAGGTAGCCTTATGCAAGAATGCAGATGCAGATGGAGACAGTGCTTAGTCTCGGAAGGCAGAAAGGTAGCCTTATGCAAGAATGCAGATGCAGATGGAGATAGTGCTTAGTCTCGGAAGGCAGAAAGGCAGCCTTATGCAAAAGTGCAGATGTAGATGGAGACAATGCTTAGTCTCGGAAGGCAGAAAGGTAGCCTTATGCAAGAATGCAGATGCAGATGGAGACAGTGCTTAGTCTCGGAACGCAAAATGGTAGCCCTATGCAAAAATGCAGGTGGAGACATTGCTTAGTCTCGGAAGGCAGAATGGTAAATTAAATGAATGACAATAGAAATTATTAGATGATAATAAGTTGCGGTATTGCGGCCGTTGTGGGCATTGTGGTTATGAGGCATCATTTTTGTTGATAATAAATGTCAGCGTGTGCGACGGTTTCGGGAGTTGTGTCTTTGAAATGCACATGTCCTTCAAGCGGATAGTGTGCTTTGGGCTTTTGCGATCCTTTGTGCCTGCATCCAAAGAAAAATCATGAGTTTTGTAAATGGGGAAGGTTAGTTCGTATCCTTGCTTGACTTGTTCGGCTTGATCTGATGATATCATTCGTATCATTGGGGTAGCGTTTGCTAAACAAAGTTGTTTCAAGAATAAGTATGCATGATTTTGCAAAATGTAGTATAAATATATAGTTTAAAATAACTTAAAGATGAACCGACGACCGTGACACGGTTCAAGACATTGTAACCTCTCCTGCTACGGAATTTTGAGGATCCTCATCAAAATTCTGCCCTAGTTTGATGGGTTGATGTTTCCGACTGTTGCTCGTGCGACGATCGGCTGAACTTGCTTTGGAATTTAGAGGGTCCTCCTCAAAATTCGGCCCTAGTTTCCAATTGCGGGGAAAATGAACTTTTTATTGAATTTTGACCGAACACATAGGGATGCCTACGTATCCCCTCTTAAACGGGAATCAGGTCAGACGTAGTTCAATTTACATTATTAAGAAGAGCATAGAAAGTTATACATAGTATCGCTTGACTGCATCTGAATTGATTGGCTTTGGCCAGACTTCTCCGTCCATCTCGGCAAGTATAAGTGCTCCTCCTGTCAACACTCGGTGAACCAAAGACGGACCTTGCCAATTGGGAGAGAATTTCCCTTTGGCTTCATCTTGATGGGGAAAGATCTTCTTCAACACCAGCAGCCCCGGTGTGAACTGTCTTGGCTTGACTCTCTTGTTAAAGGCTCTGGACATTCTATTATGATAAAGTTGACCATGACAGACTGCATTCATTCTTTTTCCGTCTATAAGGGCCATCTGCTCATAACGGTTCATTACCCACTCTGCATCGCTGAGCTCAGCTTCTTGTATGATCCTTAGGGAAGGAATTTTTACCTCTGCGGGGATAACAACTTCTGTGCCATAAACCAGCATATAAGGGGTTGCTCTGGTTGATGTGCGGACCGTAGTACGATATCCCAGTAAAGCAAATGATAACTTCTCGTTCCACTTCTTGTGCTTCTCTATCATTTTCTTTAATATCGTCTTGATATTCTTATTGGTGGCTTCTACAACTCCAATCATCTGAGCCCGGTAGGCCATGGAATTTTTGTGTTTGATTCTGAAAGTCTCACACATAGTTTTCATCAAGTCACTGTTGAGATTGGAACCATTGTCGATAATGATTGATTCCAGAATTCCGAACCGGCAGACAACACGGTAGCGAACAAAGTCAGTCACGACTTTCTTAGTCACTGCTTTATAGGATGCTGCTTCGACCCATTTGGTGAAATAGTCGATGGCTACTAGGATGAATCTGTGTCCGTTGGAGGAGGCCGGCTCGATTGGTCCAATAACATCCATTCCCAAAGCAGCGAACGACCACGGTGAGCTTGTAACATTAAGCTCGTTTGGAGGTACCTCTATATTATCTGCATGTATTTGACAGCGGTGGAATTTCCGGACATATTAGATGTAGTCCGTTTCCATAGTCATCATGAAGTAACCAACTCTGAGTATCTTCTTAGCCAAAACAAAACCATTCATATGCGGGCCGCAATTCCCAGCATGGATCTCTTCTAATAGCTTTGATGCTTCCTTTTCGTCGACACATCTTAATAGTCCAAAATCGGGAGTCCTCCTATACAGAATTCCTCAGCTGTGAAAGCAGTTGTTGGATAGTCTCCGAAGTGTGAGTTTCTGAGTATGATTTGGAAGTTTTGGGTACTCTCCTTTCGCCAAGTATTCCTTGATATCATAAAACCAAGGATTTTCGTCTGCCTCTTCTTTGACATGGGCACAGTAAGCTGGTTGGTTATGGATCTTCACTGGGATAGGATCAATGAAATTCTTGTCTGGATGTTGTATCATAGATGATAAAGTAGCCAATGCACCGGCGAACTCATTCTGGATCCTGGGGACATGCCGAAATTCTATCTTCGTGAACCTCTTTCTTAATTCCTGCACGTGGTGCAGGTACGACAGTATCTTGGAAGTCTTGGTAGCACATTCTCCTTGTACCTGATGTGTCAGCAAATTTGAGTCACCAATTGCTAACAGCTCCTGGACGTTCATGTCAATGGCCATGTTGAGTCCTAAGATACAGGCTTCATATTTCGCCATATTGTTGGTGCAAAGAAATCTGAGTTTGGCAGATACCGGATAGTGTTGACCAGTTTCTGATATCAGGACGTCCCCAATGTCGACTCCTTTGAAATTTACCGCTCCATCGAAGAACATTCTCCAACCGTCATAGGACTCGGAAATATCTTCTCCTATGAATGATACCTCTTCATCGGGAAAATACATTTTCAGGAGTTCGTATTCTCCATCCACAGGGTTTTCAGCAAGGTGGTATTCTCCATCCACAGGGTTTTCAGCAAGGTGGTCTTCTAGTGCTTGTCCCTAGACTGCTTTCTAAGTCATATAGACAATGCCGAACTCAATCAGCAGGATTTGCCACTTGGCCAGCTTGCCAGTGGGCATGGGTTTCTGAAAGATGTACTTTCAAGGATCCATTATCGATATAAAATATGTTGTGTAGGCACAGAAGTAATGCCTCAACTTCTGAGCGGCCCAAGTCAAAGCACAACAGGTGCGTTCCAATAGTGAATACCGAGCCTCGTACGAAGTGAACTTCTTGCTGAGATAATAAATAGCTTGCTCCTTCCTTCCTATTTCATCGTGCTGTCCCAAAATGCAACCAAAAGCTCCATCTAACATAGCAAGGTAGAGTAGGAAAGGTCTACCTGGCTCAGACGGCACTAGGACCGGTGGTGTTGACATGTATTCCTTAATTCTTTCGAAGGCCCTTTGGCAATTATCGGCACACTTGGTTGCGGCGTCCTTCTTTAGCATCTTGAATATCGGCTCACATATGACTGTAGACTGTGCTATGAACCAGCTGATGTAGTTAAGCCGTCCCAAGAAACTCATCAAATCTTTCTTGTTCCTGGGCGGTGGTAATTCTTGAATGGATTTGACCTTTGAAGGATCCAGTTCTATCCCTCGGCGGATGACAATGAACCCGGGCAACTTACCGGCAGGAACCCCGAATGCGCATTTCACGGGATTCAGCTTCAGATTGTATTTCTGCAACCTATTGAAAAACTTCCTCAAGTCTGCTATGTGATCATTGGCTTTCTTAGATTTGATAATAATATCATCCACATATACCTCAATCTCCTTGTGTATCATATCGTGGAAGATAGTGGTCATAGCCCTCAAATAGGTGGCCCCTGCATTTTTCAGGTCGAACGACATCATCTTGTAGCAGTATACTCCCCACGGCGTAATGAAAGCCGTTTTCTCAGCGTCTTTCTCATCCATCCAGATCTGTGGTAACCAGCGAAGCAATCCACGAATGACTGCATCTCATGCTTGGCGTAATTGTCAATCAGGATATGTATGTTAGGCAAGGGGAAGCCGTCTTTCAAACTGGCCCGGTTGAGATCCCGATAGTCGAAACAGACTCTGAACTTCCCATCTTTCTTTGGCAGTGACACGATATTAGCTAACCATGTTGGATACTACACAACCCGGGGAACCTTAGCGTTGATCTGCTTGGTGACTTCTTCCTTGATTTTCAAACTCATGTCGGGCTTGAACTTTCTGAGCTTTTTCTTGACTCTCGGACACATTGGATCAGTTGGTAGTTTGTGAGAAACAATGGACGTACTTAGAGAAGTCATGTCATCGTATGACTAGGCGAATATGTCCTCATACTCGTTTAGAAATTCTGTGTATTCTCTCTTTCCTTACGGCGACAGGTGAATGCTGATTCGAGTCTCCTTGATGTTTTCTGAATCTCCCAGGTTGACAATTTCGGTCTCGTCCATGTTAGACTTAGGTCTGTTCTAAAAATTCTCAACTTCTTTGACAATCTCATCAGGTATATCATTTTCTTCTGAATCAATGTCCGTTTTTTGCGTTGTCTCGTTGCATGCCACAGTCATTAGTTCATCAAGACAAGTAATAGTAATGTTGTATAGGTAAAGTAATGAGAGAAAAAAATAGCAATAAATATTGATTCATAAAAACTTAAAAGCGCTTTTGATAAATTGAATAAATGTTTTGAACATTGAAGATCTTATTGCAAGAATTGAAAAATGCGAAAAGAAAATCATTTAGTAAAAACAATGAACAATGCTTGTTTTAGCACTGCTACCCCGAGGCTCGTCGAGCTCTGGCTGTTCTGACGGTCCAATTCTTGAGATATGCCCCTCTGCTCACGGCCTGTATGGAAGAGCTTTCCTCCCCCTCCTCCTCGAGAATAACACAACAATCTGGGAGGACTAGGAGGAGGAGAGGATGGAGGGCCCCCTGGATCTTGTGAGATATGATGATGATGCCAGAGTGAACGAACTAACCTTTGCGGAGGGGAATAATAAAATAACAATAACAAAAACAAAAAGGTAACCAAGTCAGTGAGGATTATGAAAAGTATTGCAGTATTAAAACACATAGTTCGGGAATGTAAAACGCGTCCTAAATTGGGAACCTCTTTGTGCTTGAGGTAGGCCTAGCGACAAATTGATTTGGAGAACTTGAAATGCTAAATGCCTCATTTCATTGATAAAAATAGACGAATCCCAAAACAACACTAAATAAGAAAGAAATAAAGTCACTAATGGTCGTTGGCCTTATTACATTAGTAAGCGAAAAGAAATTCCTATCTACTTTGTCCCAGAAGGTCCTTCCCCAGAATCGGCATTCTTGGCTCCCTCGAACAGATTCCCCAGCTCGCGAAGTCCTAGCAATAGGTTTGCTCTGGCTAGATGGTGGCAGCCTCTATCATCATATTGTTAGGCTGGATGTCCAGGAGGGACGGCAGATTACCTAGATATTTCTTGACGAGGGTTTGTCACTAGAGTGCAGATCTTCCCACCAACTCAACAATTTTGGGTGCATGTTGGTGACCATGCTGAATCTGGGGACTTCGTGACTCATATATCTTCAAGTCAAACAAGGTTAGACCCTGACCCCCACCAGACTCGACTATTTAACGTCAACGATTAGCATGAAGTATTTAATTCTCCAAATAAATGCACAGAACGTGATGATGTCCGTTGGGTTTATGGAAACCCAGTGGACTTTTGGACAAGGCTATCTTAAAGGCTATTGTTTGGACAACACGTTAGGCTGGCTAGGTTTGACCATGACGTATGCAACATTATAACAAAGTAAGGCTTCTATGGGGTTTTAGACTGGTACCCTTGAGCGGACAACTCAAGGGGGAAAGGCACGGAACCGTCGACTCCGCTGATCGACTAGCTTTACCGCAAATAAGCCTTTCCGAATTTAAGGGGTAATGATATAGGAAGGGAGAAACCACTCATCAAGCATTGCTATATGATTTTGTTTGGCACGAGTGGAGTATGAATGTTGGATCATGGACAATGCAATAAATAGTAAACACGTAGTCACATATTTGCACGTTATGAAAGAAGTAAATACAGCAGTTTATGATTTAAAACGATTACAAAGGAAGGAAACAAGAAAGATATGTCAGTTACTTTTGAAGAAAATCAAACGTTTAAAGGAAATAAACAAGTAATTTCACATAGGAATAGGTACAAATTCACAAAGCAAATTGAAATGGTAAAAGCCTAAAATCCCAGCAGAGTCGACATGCTGTCGCGCCCCCTTTTTCCCCAAGCACTCCTTTCGGGGCCGGTTTAAAAGGGTTTATGACATTGGTTGGGACACCTCATTCCTTTTGGGAAAGGGTTTTGCATATTTTGAAGAGTCGCCACCTAACGATTTTAAGGTGCGTTAGAGCACCTACTAGGGGTTCATTTACAACTACTTTTGATAACCAGAGACAGGGTAAGAGCTTGAAATTATTCTAAAGGGAAGGTGTTAGGCACCCCTCAGGATCCACAAGCGTGGTTCCCGACCAAATAGCATTTGTGAATTTCATACAACTAGCAAGTAAACAAATATGGTTCAAATAGTGGGGATTTTAGTCTATGTACACATATGTTGGAAAACAATTAATAGGAAGATAGCTTGAATTATAGTCTAAGCATTTATATAGAGTACAAGTATCCTAGGTTTGTTTGTAATATGGATCACATCAATGCAATACCCGCTATGACACTCCTTGATGAGGGGCTACACGTGGTATTAGCGCACCGGTCATCATATTCATATCTACCCTTTCCCACCCCGTGAAGGTAACTAAAGTGAGTGTTGGTCACGACCTCTATTGCATGCTGTTACCCGTCCCTTCCTATTAGTCCCGGAGGAGTTTAAGACTTCTATCCTATAAAGTGGGTTCTAGGCAGACCCTCAGGTTTTAAAATGTAAAATACTAAGGCGGCATATATAAAAACAAATAGGACTGCAGATAGGGGTAACACATAAACAGGAAAGGCCCAAGTACCTCCACAAATAATGCACAAAATCAGCATGACTCAAACACAGTTAAGGTCTTGGTTTAAATTCAGATCCTAAAACATGGTATCTAAGTGATAACAATAGAGAAACAGATTTATTGCATAACTGAGAGAGGAAGTCCTAATCAGTTTGCCTATTGGTTTTACGCATGCTGATAATTAGATAGTAATCACAGTAGGACAGTTCTAGTTATTTTTATCTTTAGGTTGATTACCTAAGGCTTGCCTAGGCGTAGGATCATATATGACAGTCATCGGAGGTGTTAACAGTTTTAGGTTGTTATTCCTAAGGGCATGCATTTCTAAGTGTCTGTAGAATATACAGGATTTAATTACCAGTTGTTAGAGCGGGGTGACTGTTTCATACTCTTCTATGCGCCAGTATTTAAACTATGTGTAATTAAGCGAGTGTGATCCTAGAACATGATATCTAATGCAATGATGCATGTTTAGAAGCACTAAAGCAGGGTCTCTAAATGCATACAAGATCATGGCATTATGCACAATTTCAGAATAGGCATAAGTGACAGTTTTTAATGTTGTTTGTTCTAGAACCGGATTTCTAAGTGAGGAGCATGGTTGTAGAATGATGATTACATGAATAACAACTTATGTTAACACATTTATCCTAGGATAGGATTTCTAAATGAGTTTCAGAATAGGAAGAATCATATGGTGGTAGTTTATTTTAATGTTATTATTTACCTTAGAGACAAGATTTCTAAGTGATAGGGATGCTGAAAAAAACAGTATATATGAATCCTAGGGAACATGGTATCTAATGCATGGCATGCTTGCGTGTGTTATCCCTAAACATGGCTGCTATTGCGCACAGAAGAAAAGTAAACCTATGAGCATGGTTTTTACCCTTGGCTACACTACAACATGCATATTACCCTCCCCTTTCCACTATCCAACCCCAGAGTTGTTTATAAATAATTATTACAGACCATTGAGTATGGATTACATAACTGAAATAAGAAAAATAAGAAGCTAACTCTAGGGAGCCTACAGTATAAGCCCAAATCTCCATATCCTCAATGCCAAGTGGTATTTCACAGCCTTTCTCATAATCCGGGTGTGTCAGAGTTCCCTAAGGACCTTAAGGGAACCCGGTCAGTGCTCACACCCAGATTTCATAGCCATAGTAGAGTAAGTGCAATGTGGAAGGGCCAACCTTAGTGTGTCAAAGTTCAGAGGGAGCTCAAGGGTCCCAAAGCAATGCTCACACAAAGGAGGCAAAACTTAAGGGGTCTAAGAGTAGAGTGAGAGTGCTTGACATAGTTTTGAAAAAATTGAGTAAGAAAACAGTTTTGAAAAAAAAAAGACTTGATTGAAATGATTTTATAACAGAAAGTTTAACCAATGAGACATTTTGAAAGAGCAGAGTAATCAGAACAACACCAATCTCAGGATCCAAATAAATTCAGCATCACACAACGAACAAGGAACCAAGAAAAAAAATAAAAATCCAACAACTACTAACAGGGGTAATGGGATTTGAGGGACAAGTATAGAGCATGTGAGGGCAAGCATGTAGTAGGCAGAGGTATGTGTAGGTACACAATCAGAAGTTCCTAAGGGGTTAAGGGAATTGGGATACAACATAGTAACAGTATCAAATAGCTTAAGGTAATACAGTAGGGGAATGCCTTAACCAAAGCTAGTGTATAGACATAGGCATAGAGGGATTCACATAGAAACATGTTTCAAATACATAAAGACATGCTGATTATGAAAATAAAGCATAACTCAACATGCTAGATGGAGCACAAGATTTTAATTACATGTCCAACAACAAAACAATAGATAGAAGCATATAAGAAACATAATGAATTGAAGCAACAAAATAAACATATTGGTTTGGGAACTGGGATTAAAAATCAGAATATACCAGTGAAGTGAAGAAGACAGTAAACACAAAGTAAGGTAGGAGCACAATAGTTAGCCTTGGCTTGCAGCCGACTAACTTGGAACAGTAACAAGTAGCACAAAGAAGAGAGAAGAGATCAGGAAGTTTTAGTAGAGAGAGAGTTATTGAACCAGTGAGTTCCTCTGTAGCTTAATGAAAGAGTGAAGGTACTTATAGTTTTGAAAATAGGCAGAAAATAAGGTAACAAATGATAGTTCAGAAAAATTATGGAAGTGCACATCAATTAGAATCACATTAATATCAGTACTCCCTTTAATTAAGGAGCCAATATTCAAAAGGATACAAACAATGATAACATAAGGAAAGGAAATCATTTAGACTGATGGTAACACATAAGGAAATAAATTTCAACAAAGTATAAGACATGTAATAAGGGCTAAGTTAAGAATACTCTAATTAAGGAAAACATGTGTGAATTAGTTTGACAGAATTATTCATAGAAATAAGGCAGGAAATTCTGCAAATCTACAAGAAATCCTCGAGCGGGATTCAAATCACAGGAAATTAGCACCAATTAGGGAAAGTATCATGTATGACTGGAATACCACACAGGGAAATAATTTCAGCATATAGAACAAGCAATAAGTCTAGGTTCAGAAAGTCTGATTAAGGAAAGGTCTATAAGAATCGATTAACAGTAGAATCAATCAAATAAGGCAAGTGAATAACTCATGGGTCAAAATCAGTAATTTATTACCATAGTAGATCAGTGAAGGACACTAATCCCAGGGAATCAGGGATTCGAATAAGGATAACATCAGCTAAAGGAAATTAACACGAATTAAATAGATAATAGTCAAGAAATCCGAAACCCTAGTAATCACAGTAGAGTAAAATCATACGAAATTAGGGATTCACATGAATTACAGAGTAAACATTGATGTAAGCGGGAAAAGCAAGTAAATCAGAGACATAGATGAACACCATAGGGTAAAGTTTCAGAGAATCATAAAGCTCATGAGACGCAAGCACATATGCAAACATATTATCAGAGACAAAATCAGGAACTCAAGGTTTAGGACTAAAGATTAGGGTTCTAACACAACAAATCAGATAAAGAGAGAGACTGCAATAAATTGCTAAAACATAGTAGAAATCCTAGGATAACACTGAAAAATCATAGGAAAACCGTTTTAAAAAGGGGTTATGAAACCTTAGTTTGAAGATGAAGAATCGTTTTAGGGAAAACGGAACATCGTTAAGGAAAACATCAAAATAGCCCGTAATATGCCAAGACCTATTACGGATCTAAAGAAACCAAGCGATAGTAGTTAGGGTTTCATGGAGACAACCCAAAGAGAAGAAGAATCGGCTAAAAAACCATTGGTTCTAGCCAAAAATGAAGAGATCTTACTTGGACGGCCGTAGATAGCCGAAAAATGGCATGAAAGGCCATAAGTGAGAGTTGAACCGCTCCAGGTTCACTTGAAGACCTCAAGGTAGTGTCAAGCCAGCATAGGGGAGACATAGGCTAGAAGGGGTGAGGCCTCATGGTTTCCGGCAAGAGAGGTGGAAGGAGAAGAGAGATAGAGTTCGTCGGAGGGGGGGAAGGTGAGAAGGTTCTAGAGAGAACCAGAGAGAACCAGAGAGAAGGTGAGAGAGAATGAAATGGGGGAAAATGAGAAAAGGGC
>ML290295.1:23869-40061 GCA_005239495.1 Nicotiana undulata | reverse complement strand
GGGGTAGTCGTTTAGGATTAATTATGGTAGGGATTAATCTGGGCCGTTGATTTGAAATAATCAACGGCTTAGATTGAATGGGGGATTGGATCGGGTACACTTTAAAGACTGGGCCTGATGTGTTGGGATAATTAATTGGGTTGGGGTCCGGGTAGATTAGGCTAAAATTAGGATTAAAAGTGGCTATTTGTTAAATACCCATTTAAAATAGATAAATAATTAATAAAAATGGTTAATAATTATAAAAATCGAAACTGATGCTTAGTAGATGAAATTAAAGTAATTAATTAGTATTTAAAATATAAATGACTAATTATTTGGTAAAAAAAATAGCACAAGATATATAGTTAAACTATAATTGCAAAGTTATTGCAATTATAGCCAAATAATGTCAATATGGCTAATTTGTGAAATAATTAAATCGTAATATGGTCAAAAATGATATATTAAACCAAGGAATATTTTGAAACTATTTGTAATTCAATTTATGATTAATTATTGGATATAAAAGTACTGGATAGATTAGAAATAAACCGATAAAAATATGAGAAAATTATGGAAAAATACTAATTGTTATAAAAACTGATTTTGAAGGTATATACGCAAATTAAAAATAATTTGAGGAAAAATTGGGTACCAACAGCTATGATTCCAGAACGTTATGTAAGCACGACGTCAGAAAAACGAAGTAAGGGTTCCTGCCCGGAAGGTTATTCATAAATAAGGAGCCAGTGCAAAAGGTAAGTTAGACAAAGGAAACAAACCAAGAGAGATTACGCGGAATATGGATATGAGAATGGGTCGACGAGTAGTTAGTAGTTAATTCAGGAAGAGCCTAGGCATGGCTAGACAAGAGGTTACCGACAAATCAACAGATCATGCAAGATAAATATAGTGAACCTCAACATGGGGAATTCAGTCTCGCAGATATGACATCAGAACCCTTGAGAAATATTCAGATAGGAATTGGGGTAGTTAAAGGTATCGTATAAGTATTATGGAAACAAAAGAAAATGCCACTAGGAAGACATTAAAAACTTTAGTTCAGAAGCAATCGCACGAACACAACTGCATAGAGTATGTAACTATGGACATTTATAGGCGAGTAAGAGCATCGAAAACTTCTTCGGGGTATACAATATGATGAGCTCGCAACATTACAAGGGTCAGAGGGTCCTCCCTAAGTACTACAATCAAAGACTAGCTGAGGAAGTAAGGAGGAAGATTTCAACCTAAGATCAGTGACCTAAAGAGGAAGTGCTATTATAACAACAGTCTCTCAATAATGTTGTATGCACTCCATAAGGAAGTGGCACATACCGCGGCTAATGGACGGGAAGTAATCACAAGTGATATTCAAGGTAATATGAGTTGTACGAAATTCCAATATGTATGGGCACTAAGATAAGTTAAGTATGCACCCAACAAGTGGAAAAATGACCAAGAAAAGTAATTGCTTACAATTAAAGAAAGTTGAAAAGGAACAGAGGGAATTATTCGATCAATAATCTAGAGTTAGTTACATTATAAACGCACTTAAGAGTTCGGGGTATTATCCATGAAGATATATATGTTGAAAATCATACGGTCGTAGGAGACTCTGGTATAAGTTAAAAGAAAGAATTGAGTCCAAGTCATAGACAAGGCATTGAATTGTTAGATGATGGTATCACGGATATTCCATGGCGTCTATGAAGGGATAAAGTAATAACTACTGCCATGAGCTGAAGATCAGAACATAGCTTAAGCCTACATAAAGGTTGATCAGAAGGAAGAGGAAACTAAAGAGTTACAACAACGAAGTAAACCAGGAGTCTGATTATTGGACCTAGAAATTTATAGAAATTGCGCTTGAGAACATGGAAGAATCACTCTTAATATCAGAGGGGCAAGAGAATTAATGCAACA
This sequence comes from Nicotiana undulata, assembly GCA_005239495.1. NCBI lineage: Eukaryota > Viridiplantae > Streptophyta > Magnoliopsida > Solanales > Solanaceae > Nicotiana > Nicotiana undulata. Next base: position 38,153 of record ML290295.1, on the reverse strand, counting down.
ACCATATTCTATAATGGATCTATAAGGAAGCTAGTTAGAAGAAGTACCGACCTTATAAGAATTTGGTATGAAGCTCTCACCGGATTGTGTATACACTAGAGGTAAAAGTATTATAATAGAGCTTTAAGTTGTGAATATGAATTATATCTATGTGGAAAGGAGGTCATGAAAAAGATAGAAGATGTGATGCGAGATTTTAAGGTGAGTAAAGTGAACAACATACGAGATACTCAGATGCAGAAGGTTGGGAATGGTCCATACTTCGGATAGAAGGCTAGAACTTTGGGGATTCAATATGCAAGAATGATAGTGGCATATCTTATAGCCTATGGTTTCTAGGTATCAAGAGGTCTAGTTAAGAAAGTAAAAGAAGAGTTAGAGATGATACACAAGGAAATCCATGGTGCAAGGAAGTTGAAAGAAGGTTGTGAGTAGTATAAATGGATATGTATGGGTCGTAAGCTAAAGTATGGTAGAACGACAAGATTGTAGGAAGACAAGAGTAAGGATAAGAAAGGGCGAGTGAGAAGGTGACGAAAATTGATAAGCCCTTGGAATTAAGCCCACGAAAATAATAGAGAGCTGATGGGTGCCTGAATAAGCTCAAGGGAGTCTATGAATAGTAACATTTAGGAAATATGGAATGCTGCCCTGGTAATGAAATAAGGGTGTGATTGCGATAGATAAAGGATGACATTTAGGCATTCGAGTGAATAATGATTTGAAGAGGATTTCATGGATTCTACGAGATTAAAATACCCACATAAGTGAATCACATTGGGATGCTATAAAATACGGTCATTGAAGTACAATATCACCCCTAAGTGGATTAGGAAAATCACTTCAAATGTTCCTCGATGAGACGTGAGCCTATCGGTAGTGTAACATAAGAGGCCAAGTTATCGGTTTTAAGATGAATCAACAATGGATGGACAAAGTTTACAAAGTATGATATGAGATTAGGTTGTCATTATTGAGGTGAACATAAATGAGGGGGCAATAAAGGACTTAGCTTATTGCATATAGGATAAGCAACAAAAGTAACCAGGAATTCAGTAGAAGCCCTCAATAACGATAAATCAAAGTAAGAGTTATGGCAGTAAAGCCATACGGAGAGATAAATGGATCTATGACAGAAGGTAGCAACAATTACGAGATAAGAAGGATTCCGACTACAAGTCGTGGTGTGAGAAAGAAGCTTAAAGGGAGGAATGCCCTGGCCCTTATAATTACTCACAGAACAGTTGCCTAGATGGCAAGGAAAGTACTAAAGTATTCAGAGGACATAAGTTATGAAAATGATAAGTATATCAGCCAACATTCGAGGACGAATGTTCCAAAGGGAGTAATAATGTTACATCCCGCATTTTCGTACGATAAAGTTTCGTCGTAAGTTAATCGACACCAGTTCGGGAATGAAATTATTTTTTGATTATAAGAATTATGCTATTTTAAATAAGTGATGAGTAAATTGGTGAAGGTGAGAGGGTAAGCAAATCGAAGAAAATGAATTTCGTCGAAGTTTGACATTTTGGGACAAAATATGGCATGAGCTAAAATACCCGATATTTATGGTCTAGTACCATACAAGGTACCGCATGGAAATGATAGTGAGGTGTATAAGGTATGCTAAAAGTGAGTAGTATATTAAATAATTTGAGGTAATTCTTAATTATGCGGGTAATTGGTTAATTACCGGATAACAGAATATTATCTAATTACCTAATAAGTGGATAAAGATTAACATTTTTCCACCTCAACCTGTGATGACCCAAAAGGTCATCCTATGTAAATTTGATTATGACTGTGTTCTGAGTCCCCGAAAGCCTCCGTTAATCTCACCTCGATGTGCGTGCGCATCCCGGGCGCGTAGCCGGGAAGCCTTTATGTGGAAATTTGATGAAAAGTTGAATTTATGATAATTAATTGAATAAAGTAGACTTTGGTCAACATTCTTGGTAAACGGACCCGGACCCGGACCCGTGATTTGACGGTCTCAGAGGGTCTGTAGGAAAATATGGGACTTGGGCATATGCCCGGAATAGAATTCCGAGGACCCAAGTCCGAGAAATGAATTTTTAAAGAAAATTGTTTTCTGAAAATAATAAAGGCTTATGAAAATGAACCTCGATGTGAAACCTGTGTTTCCAGGCTCGTATTATGGTTCCGGAACAGGTTCAATATGTGTTATTTGAGTTATCTACGAAATTTGGTAAGGAATGGACTTGATTTGACGTGTTTCAGATCGAAAACGGGAAATTGAGAGTTAATGAAGTTATAAGAAATTCCTTAAATTTGAGATTTGGTTTGGAGCGTGATTTTATGTTATCAAGGTCCGAATGTGATTTCGAGATCGGGAATAGTCCCGTTATGTCATTTATGACTTGTCTGCAAAATTTGATGTTATTCCGAATTATATAGTTCGTTCCGGCGCATTATTATAGAATCAAGAACTTGAAGTTTCTTAAGTTAAGATTTTAGGGGTTTTGGGATGTGATTTTGAGATTTAGCGTTGTTTTGGGTGTTTCGAAGGCTCGAGCAAGTCCGTATTATGATTTAGGACTTGTTGGTATATTTGGACGGGGGCTCGGGTGGGCCCAGGTGCCTCCCGGACACCAAACGAAGCTAAAATCCAGCTAAAATAGTTGCTGGTGCACCTGTTTTTGGTGTGACCGCAGGTGCGGTTGCCCAGTCGCAGGTGCGGGACCCCTCCTGCGGTCCCAAGCATCGCAGGTGTGACCCCAGGTGAGGTCCCCCCATTCTCGCTGGTGCGGAGAAAGGTCCACAAAAGCGGAACCGCAGGTGCGGTAATCCCTCCGCAGGTGCGACCCCAGCCCCTCTTGCCCAATTCCGCAGGTGCGAGCCCCTGCTCACAGGAGCGAGACCCTAGGTGCGGTCCTCGAGCCGCAGGTGCGGAATCCCTGTAGGCCAGACTATTTTTAATGCAAAAACTCAGGATTTCTTCATTCCCTTCATACCAAAAACTTCATTAGAGACTTGTAAGCTTGGGAAGAACACACCACGACCTAGCTACTGTTAAGGTAAGTTAATTCCTTCCTAATACTAGTTTCATGCATGAATAGTTAATGTGATTGCCTACTAAAACAATGGAAAATCAAGAATTGGGTAGAAAATTTAGGGTTCTTGAGAAATTTGCGTATTGTCCGTTTAATGCTATGAATTCAAGTAGAAACTTCATATTAATGATCCTTAGGCTATGGGTGGGTGATTCCTTCGAGAATTATCGGGATTCGAGCGTGCGGGCCCGGGGTCGAATTGTGGTATTTTTGGAAGAATTATAGGGAATGTATAATTAGGCTTTGGAATTGGTTTCTTGAGTAATTATTGATGTTAATAAATCAATTATGTCTAGATATTATCGACTCGGAGTTGGATTCGAGAGGAAAGGCTGTGATTGAAGCTTGACTTGCATTTTGGGGCCGAGGTAAGTGTTTAGCCTAACCTTAGCTTGAGGGATTAGGCATAGAGTCTTATTTGCTATGTGTATTCATGTCCAGCGTATAGGTGAGGTGACGAGTTCCTATATGTTGTGGTCAAGCATGCCCATGAGTAAATTGTGTTGAATCATACCGTGTTCTTAATTTCTCTGTACTATAAGTAAGTGGTGATTTAGAAGCGATACATTGATGTTGTTTCACGACGTGGGGAGTTATTGAGTTATTTGTTTTAAGTTGAGGTTTTACTGTTGAAATTATATCTCTGAGCAAGTTTGGTTATAGCTAAGTCTCTTGCTAGGATGATAGAATTTTATTGAGTATTTCTGTACACGTAAGATTTCTTATTGTTAGTTTGCAAATTATATAGTTGATGGTTCATTATTTATCATACGAGGGGACATGCCGTGTTGATTGTTTATCATTTATCACACGAGGGGACATGTCGTGTTGATTGTTTATTATTTATCACACGAGGGGACATGTCGTGCCTTGTGTTGTTCATTATCTGTTCTGAGGCGTTAAATTCCTTCTTTTACTGTTACATTTCAGTTGTTACCGTGTTCCACTATGCTAGTATTTGTTGCCCCTCTTATCCCCAGCATGTTTCTCCCCGTATCTGTTTATACTGTTTATTTCCGTCGATATTTTCTTATTATTATATAGAATTGCACAGGTATGTATATTGTTGTCGGTCCTAGCCTCGTCACTACTTCGTCGAGGTTAGGCTCGGCACTTACTCAGTACATGGGGTCGGTTGTACTGATGCTACACCTGCACTTCTTTATGTTGTGCAGACTTCGCAGCCGGACCTGGTGGGCACTGACGGAGGGAGCATTCCACCAGCTATTCAGGAGACCTCGAGGTAGACCCGCAGACGTTCGTGGTCCTTGGCGTCACCTTCTACCTTCTCTTTCAGTTCTGTCTTATTTTATAGTTTCAGAGACAGTCATATGTACTTATTTTCAGACCATTGTATTCAGTAATCTCATAGACAGTTCGTGAGTATATGACACCAGTTCTGGGATGTGTACATGGGTTTTATTACGAAGTTGCTATATTATTTTGAAGTTAGTTAACCTTCATATTGTTGACCATCGATGCCTTAGTTATCTTGTTTATATTAGTTGTCAATGAGTTTATTTGGTTCAAACGTTGGCTTGTATAGCGGGTTCAACGTTAGACGCCATCACGGTCTGAAGGTGGGATTTTTGGTCATGACAAGTTGGTATCAGAGCCCTAGGTTGATTAGGTCTCACAACTCACGAACAAACTTGGTAGAGTTTGAGGGATCGGTACGGAGACGTCTGTACTTATCCCCTAGAGGTTGCAAAGTTAGGAATAACTTCATATCTTTCATTCTCTGTCGTGCCATTTGAATTCTAAACACTAATTGAGTCTCTAATCTACTCTATCGCAGATGGCGAGAATGCGTGCTTCCTCATCGACCGATCAGCAACCCGATCCTCCTATTTCAGCTCCTACGAGGGTCCGAGACCGAGGCCGTGCCAGAGGCCGAGGCAGGGGCAGGGTTTAACCTAGAGCAGCAGCCCCAGTAGAGGACCCACAAGTAGACTTTGCCGGTGAGGTTCCTACTCCGACAGTTCCAGTTGGACCAGCTCAGGTCCCGGAGGGGTTCATTGCCACCCTAGTGCTTCAGGACGCTATAGTCTGCTTGGTGGGACTTATGGAGAGTGTGGCTCAGGCCGGTCTTCTTCCTACTGCACCAGCTGGTTATCAGGCCGGGGGAGGGACCCAGACTCCTGTTATTCATACCCAGAGCAGGTTTCCACTCAATTTCATACTCCAGCACCTCAGACAACTAGAGTAGCTCAGCCAGGTATTGTGGCACCGGCAACCGAGGGTGCAACTATGTCAACAAATGCTCTATGGAGACTGGATCGGTTCACCAAGTTATTCACTGCTACTTTGACTGGTGCACCATCAGAGGATCCCCAGGATTATTTAGACAGCTGTTATGAGGTTCTTCGGAACATGGGCGTTGTGGAGTCCAATTGAGTTGACTTTGCTACATTTCGTCTTTCGGGTTCCGCTAAGACTTGGCTGAGAGACTATTGCCTGACCAGACCAGTCGGGTCTACACCATTGGCTTGGGCTTAGTTCTTCGAGCTATTCTTGGGGAAGTTTCTTCCCATTACTCAGCGAGAGGATCTTCGGAGGCAGTTTGAGCGCCTACAGCAGGGATCTATGTCTGTCACTCAATACGAGACCAGGTTCATCACTCTAGCCAGGCATGCACTTATGATACTTCTCACTGATCGGGAGAGGGTTCAGAGATTTATTGAGGGTCTAGCTCAGCCTATCAGACTTCAGATGGTCAGGGAGACGGGTACTGATATCTTCTTCTAGGATGCAACTGATGTGGCCAGACGCATTGAGATGGTATTATCCTAGGGTGGTGGTCAGGGGTCTGACAAGAGACCTCTTCATTTCGGCCGTTTCAGTGGTGCCTCATCTGGAGGCAGAGATTCCTTTGGCAGAGGTCATCCCCCTAGGCATCAGTTAGCACTCCAGGCATTCTGCAGTGCACCATCAGCTCCCATCAGTGCACCGCCGATTCAGAGTCTTCAGGGTGGACATTCTGGCCGTCAGGGACAGTTCAGGGTCAGTATTCTCAGCAGCCAAAGACTTGCTACACTTGCGGTGGTATGGGGCATATTTCCAGGTTTTGCCCCCGAGGTTTTTGTGGTCCTCAGTATCAGGGTTCCCGTGTCATGGTTCCCGCATCAGGTGCACCCTCGCCCCCTCAGCCAGCTAGGGGTGGTCGTAGTGCTAGAGGTGGAGGTCAGACTCATAGAGAAGGAGGGCAGGTCATGAGAGGTAGGGGTCAGCCCGTAGCAGGTAGACCCAGAGATGTGCAGGTTGGAGGGGCTCCACCCCGATGCTATGCTTTTCTGGCCAGGACTGAGGCTGAGGCCTCTGACGCAGTTATCACAGGTACGGTATCAGTTTGCAGTCGAGATGCTTCGGTATTATTCCATCCGGCTTCTACTTTCTCTTATGTGTCTTCATAGTTTGCCCCTTATTTGAGCATGTCCCATGATTCCCTGAGTGCTCCTGTATATGTGTCTACCCCGGTGGGTGATTTTATTGCGGTAGATCTAGTCTACCGTGCTTGATTGGTAGTTATTGGTGGTTTGGAGACTCGGGTTGATCTTTTGCTTATGGATATGGTGAACTTTGATGTTATATTGGGTATGGATTGGCTATCTCCCTATCATGCTATTCTGGACTGTCATGCCAAGACAGTGACCTTGGCCTTGCCAGGTGTGCCTCGTTTGGAGTGGAGAGGGACTCCTAGTCATTCTTCTGGCAGAGTTATTTCTTATATGAAGGCTCGGCGTATGGTCGAGAAGGGTTGTTTGGCCTATTTGGCCTATGTTCGTGATTCTAGTGCTGGGGTTCCTTCTATGGAGTCTGTACCTGTGGTTCGTGAGTTCCCAGAGGATTTCCCTGCTGATCTGCCGGGTATGCCACCTGACAGGTATATTGACTTTTGTATCGAGGTGGCTCAAGGTACTCAGCCCATTTCTATTCCTCCGTATCGTATGGCCCCGCCAGAGTTGAAGGAATTGAAGGAGCAGTTGCAGGATTTGTTGGATAAAGGCTTCATTAGGCCTAGTGTTTCTCCTTGGGGTGCTCCAGTGTTGTTTGTCAAGAAGAAAGATGGCTCGATGAGGATGTGTATTGACTACCGGTAGCTGAATAAGGTTACTATTAAGAATAAGTATCCTCTGCCGAGGATTGATGATCTATTTGACCAGCTTCAGGGTGCTACAGTGTTTTCCAAGTTAGACTTGAGATCTGGTTACCATAAGTTGAGGATTAGGGATTCAGATGTTCCTAAGACAACCTTTCGCACTCGTTATAGGCATTATGAGTTTTTGGTGATGTCATTCAGGTTGACAAATTCCCCCGCTGCTTTTATGGAGTTTATGAACCGAGTGTTCAGGCCTTATTTGGACTCGTTCATTATTGTTTTCATTGATGATATATTGATATACTCTCGCAGGCCAGAGGAGCATGAGCAGCACCTTAGAGTCGTCCTCCAGACTCTGAGGGATAGTCAGTTGTATGCCAAATTCTCCAAGTGTGTGTTTTGGTTGAGTTCAGTTGCATTTCTAGGCCATGCGGTTTCATCAGAGGGTATTCAGGTGAATCCCAAGAAGATTTCAGCAGTCAAAGATTGGCCTAGACCCACTTCAGCTACAGAGATTCAGAGTTTCTTGGGCTTAGCAGGTTATTATCGCCGATTTGTGGAGGGATATTCATCTATTGCAGCCCCGATGACTAGGTTTACCCAGAAGTGTGAGCAGTTCAGGTGGTCGGATGAATGTGAGGCGAGCTTTCATAAGCTCAAGACAGCTTTGACCACGACACCAGTGTTAGTTTTGCCCACAAGTTCAGGATCGTATACCGTGTATTGTTATGCGTCACGGGTTGGGATTGGTGCAGTGTTGATGCAGGATGGCAAGTTATAGCCTATGCTTATCGTCAGTTGAAGATTCATGAGAAAAACTATCTAGTTCATGATCTGGAGCTTGCAGTTATTGTTCATGCATTGAAGATTTGGAGGCATTACTTGTATGGTGTGCCTTGTGAGGTGTTCACGGATCATAAGAGTTTACAGTATCTATTCAGGCAAAAAGAGTTGAACATGAGGCAGAGAAGGTGGTTAGAGTTACTGAAGGATTATGATATTACCATTCTTTATCATCCGGGGAAGGCCAATGTGGTGGCCGATGCTTTGAGCCAGAAGTCAATCAGTATGGGCAGTCTAGCTCATTTATCAGTCGGGGAGCGACCTCTTGCGTTGGATGTTCAGGCTTTAGCCAACCGATTTGTGAAGTTGGAGGTTTCTGAGACTGACAGTGTGTTGGCCCATACTGTGGCCCGTTCTTCATTGTATGATCGTATTCGGGCCAGGAAGTATGATGATCGTCATTTATGTGTTCTTAGAGATACAGTTCAGCACGGAGGTGCCAGGTATGTTACGGTTGATGATGAGGGAGTTCTGCGGATGTAGGGTCGTATTTGTGTACCTGATGCTGATGGTATTCGTGAGTTGATACTACAGGAGGCCCATAGTTCACGGTATTCCATTCATCCGGGCGCCGCAAAGATGTACCAGGACTTGCGGCAGTATTATTGGTGGCGGAGGATGAAGAAGGATATTGTAGCTTATGTAGCTCGGTGCTTGAACTGTCAGCAGGTTAAGTACGAGCACCAGATACCCGGTGGTTTGATGCAGCAGATTCAGCTTCCTGAGTGGAAGTGGGAGCGTGTCACCATGGACTTTGTAGTTGGACTCCCACGGACTCAGAGGATGTTTGATGCGGTTTGGGTTGTGGTGGATAGGTTGACCAAGTCAGCGCACTTCATTCCGGTATCAGTTTCATATTCATCGGAGAAGTTGGCAAAGATATATATGAGAGAGATTGTTCGATTGCATGGTGTGCCCTTATCCATTATATCAGACAGGGGTACTCAGTTTACCTCCCATTTCTGGAGAGTATTTCAGCGAGAGTTGGGTACGTAGATTGATTTGAGCACAACATTCCATTCTCAGACGAACGGTCAATCCGAGCGGACTATTCAGATTTTGGAGGATATGTTATGGGCTTGTGTTATTGATTTTGGTGGTTCATGGGACCAATTCTTGCCTTTAGCTGGGTTTGCCTACAACAACAGCTATCAGTCGAGCATTCAGATGGTTCCATATGAGGCGTTGTATGGTAGACGGTGTCGGTCTCCAGTTGGATGGTTCGAGCTAGGAGAGGCTAGATTGTTGGGTTCTGAGTTAGTCTAGGATGCCTTGGACAAGGTGAAGAATATTCAGGATAGGCTTCATACAACTCAGTCCAGGCAGAAGAGTTATGCGGATCGCAGAGTTCGAGATTTGGCTATTTCTTCGAGTGTTGTCTATGAAGGGCGTGATGAGGTTCGGGAAGAAGGGCAAGTTGAGCCCCAGGTACATTGGTCCATTTGAGATATTGGATAAGGTAGGAGAGGTGCCCTACAGACTTGCCTTGCCGCCGAGCTTATCAGCCGTGCACCCGGTGTTTCATGTGTCTATGCTCCGAAGGTATATTGCGGATCCATCTCATGTACTTGATTTCAGCGGTGTCCAGTTGGACAAGGATTTGTCTTATGAGGAGGAGCCGGTAGCCATTTTGGCTCAGCAGGTTCGTCAGTTGAGATAGAAGAGTTATCCTTCGGTTCGTGTTCAGTGGAGAGGTCAGCCTGTTGAGGAAGCGACCTAAGAGTCCGAGTCCGATATGCAGAGCCGATATCCCCATCTTTTCACCGATTCAGGTACCTTTCTACGTCCGTTCGAGGACGAACGTTTGTTTTAGAGGTGGATATTATGATGACCCAAAAGGTCATCCTATGTAAATTTGATTATGAATGTGTTTTGAGGCCTGGAATGCCTCCGTTAATCTCACCTCGATGTGCGTGCGCATCCCGGACGCGTATCCGGAAAGCCTTTATGTGGAAATTTGATGAAAAGTTGAATTTTTAATAATTAATTGAATAAAGATGACTTTGGTCAACATTATTGGTAAACGGACCCGGACCCGTGATTTGATAGTCTCAGAGGGTCCGTAGGAAAATATGGGACTTGGGCGTATGCCCGGAATCGAATTCCGAGGACCCAAGTCCGAGAAATGAATTTTTAAAGAAAATTGTTTTCTAAAAATAATAAAGGCTTATAAAAATGAACTCCGATGTGAAACCTGTGTTTCCAGGCCCGTACTATGGTTCCGGAACCCGGAACAGGTTCAATATGTGTTATTTGAGTTATCTGTGAAATTTGGTAAGGAACAAACTTGATTTGACATGTTTCGGATCGAAAATGGGAAATTGAGAGTTAATGAAGTTATAAGAAATTCCTTAAATTTGAGATTTGGTTTGGAGCGTGATTTTATGTTATCAAGGTCCGAATGTGATTCTGAGACCGGAAATAGTCCCGTTATGTCATTTATAACTTGTCTGCAAAATTTGATGTCATTCCGAGTTGTATAGTTCGGTCCGGCGCATTGTTATAGAATCAAGAACTTGAAGTTTCTTAAGTTAGGATTTTAGGGGTTTTGGGATGTGATTTTGAGATTTAGTGTTTTTTTGTGTGTTCTGAAGGCTCAAGCGAGTCCGTATCATGATTTAGCACTTGTTGGTATATTTGGACGGGGGCTCGGGTGGGACCAGGTGCCTCCCGGACACCAAACGGGGCTAAAAACCAGCTAAAATAGCTGCCGGTGCACCTGCTTCTGGTGTGCCAGCAGGTGCGGTTGCCCAGTCGCAGGTGCGGGACCGCTCTTGCGGTCCCAAGCATCGCAAGTGCGACCCCAGGTGAGGTTCCCCCTTTCTCGCAGATGCGGACAAAGGTCCGCAGGAGCGGAACCGCAGGTGCGGTAATCCCTCCGCATGTGCAACCCCAGCCTTTCTTGCCCAGTTTCGCAGGTGCGAGCGAGACCGCAAGTGCGGTCCTCGAGCCGCAGGTGCGGAATCCCTGTAGGCCAGACTGTTTTTAATGCAAAAACTCGGGATTTCTTCATTCCCTTCATACAAAAAACTCCATTAGAGACTTGTGAGCTTGGGAAGAACACACCACGACCTAGCTACTGTTAATGTAAGTTAATTCCTTCCTAATACTAGTTTCATGCATGAATAGTTAATGGGATTGCCTACTAAAACAATGGAAAATCAAGAATTGGTTAGTAAATTTAGGGTTCTTGAGAAATTTGCGTGTTGTCCGTTTAATGCTGTGAATTAAAGTAGAAACTTCATATTAGTGATCCTTAGGCAATGGGTGGGTGATTCCTTCGAGAATTATTGGGATTCGAGCGTGCGGGCCCGGGGTCAAATTGTGGTATTTTCGGAAGAATGACAGGGACTGTATAATTAGGCTTTAAAATTGGTTTATTGAGTAATTATTGATGTTAATAAATCAATTATGTCTAGATATTATCGACTCGAAGTTGGATTCGAGAGGAAAGGCTGTGATTGAAGCTTGACTTGCATTTTGGAGCCGAGGTAAGTGTTTGGCCTAACCTTAGCTTGAGGGGTTAGGCATAGAGTCTTATTTGCTATGTGTATTCATGTCCAGCGTATAGGCGAGGTGACGAGTTCCTATATGTTGTGGTCAAGCATGCTCGTGAGTCAATTGTGATGAATCATACCGTTTTCTTAATATTTTCTGTACTATAAGTAAGTGGTGATTTAGAAGCGATACATTGATGTTGTTTCACGACGTGGGGAGTTATTGAGTTATTTGTTTTCAGTTGAGGTTTTACTGTTGAAATTATATCTCTGAGCAAGTTTGGTTATAGCTGAGTCCCTTGCTGGGACGATAGAATTTTATTGAGTATTTCTGTACACTTAAGATTTCTTATTGTTAGTTTGCACATTATATCGTTGATGGTTTATTATTTATCACACGAGGGGACATGCGGTGTTGATTATTTATCATTTATCATACGAGGGGACATGCCGTGTTGATTGTTTATTATTTATCACACGAGGGGACATGCCGTGATGATTATTATTGTTTATCGCACGAGGGGACATGCTGTGCCGATGTGTTACTGTTTGATGCACGAGGGGTCATTCTGTGCTGAGTGATTTGTGAGGTGATGCACGAGGGGACATGCCGTGTTGATTGTTTATTATTTATCACACGAGGGGACATGCCGTGATGATTATTATTGTTTATCGCACGAGGGGACATGCTGTGCCGATGTGTTACTGTTTGATGCACGAGGGGTCATTCTGTGCTGAGTGATTTGTGAGGTGATGCACGAGGGGACATGCCGTGCCTTGTGTTGTTCATTATCTGTTCTGAGGCATTAAATTCCTGCTTTTACTGTTACATTTCAGTTGTTACCCTGTTCCACTATGCTGGTATTTGTTGCCCCTTTTATCCCCAACATGTTTCTCCCCGTATCTGTTTATACTGTTTATTTCCGTCGATATTTTCTTGTTATTATATAGAATTGCACATGTATGTATATTGTTGTCGGTCCTAGCCTCGTCACTACTTCGCCGAGGTTAGGATCGGTACTTACTCAGTACATGGGGTCGGTTGTACTGATGCTACACCTGCACTTCTTTATGTTGTGCAGACTTCGCAGCCAGACACGGTGGGCACTGACGGAGAGAGCATTCCACCAGCTATTCAGGAGACCTCGAGGTAGACCCGCAGACGTTCGTGGGCCTTGGCGTCACCTTCTACCCTTCTCTTTCAGTTCTGTCTTATTTTATAGTTTCAGAGACAACCATATGTACTTATTTTCAAACCATTGTATTCAGTAATCTCATAGACAGTTCGTGAGTATGTGACACCAGTTCCGGGATGTGTACATGGGTTTTATTACGAAGTTGCTATATTATTTTGAAGTTAGTTAACCTTCATATTGTTGACCATCGATGCCTTAGTTATCTTGTTTATATTAGTTGTCAATGAGTTTATTTGGTTCAAACGTTGGCTTGTCTAACGGGTTCAACGTTAGGCGTCATCACGGCCTGAATGTGGGATTTTGGGTCGTGACACGACCCCATGTGGCAGTAAGCCAATTCTTGAATTATGACTCTTAAGTCATTGTATTAGGTGGCAAGGTTAGAGGTACTAACTTGAGTCACATATCTATTCTAGTAAAAAAAAAAAAAAAAGGTCTCACATATCTATTCCTAAAGAGAGGTATTATATCAAAGATAATAGTTAATAGACTACTGTATCTTTTTAGCTGTATTGATGCCATAAAAGTAAAAGCTATGTTGCCTTGATCTTGGTTTTACTGCACAGCAAGCACAATTATGTTGAAATTTGATACTAACAGCTTTCGTTAACTTCTTGTGTCATTATTAGCTATGCATGCACTAATGGAAAAGCTTATTCTTTGTCGTTGATAAAGTTGGTCAAGTTGCAAGCTTTGAATACAAAGAGATTGGTTTTATAAGAAAATCATAGCTTTTTATTTTGTTTACTGTGTTGGGATAATAGTGAAGGGAACATTCTCTCAAGTTGCTGTTAAAATTCAAAATTGGATCACTAGTTAGTTGCTTGCAAACTTTGGTTGGGAATCTGATGGTTGTCAAATATGTCGAATAATTGCAGCAGGAGTTTAGAGTACTTACACATTTGGGATTCACCATTTAGCAAAGTAGCTAATAGGCTTGATTATGGGGTGTACTGGTTGCTGGATTATACTCTATGACATGTAAAGATACTCTAGGTTTATGGTAGAAAACAATTCATTCGGCTGGCCTGGGAATTGAGGTATCAATTTAAGATTTTGCAGTACTACTGCTCTAGATTATGGCAACATGGATACTAGAGAACTCAAGTTAGGTATGTTAAGGCTAAGCTCTTCCTTCATTTTGCATGATCTCGTAATTACACAAGTTTGATAACGAGGCATAAAGAAAAATTCATGTCCCGAAATTTACGTATATTTTCCTAGTTTTGTAAGCTACAATATTCTCCTTATCGGGACTTCATATTCAATTGAGTATTTCCTTCTTCGAGTCAAGAGAGCAGAGAATATATATATACAGTATTACAATATTTTTATTACCATCGAGCTATAATCGATGGGAAGGCCCCTATTGGGGAACCTCTGATCAGATGGTAAGTTATATACTGAGCCTACTGTGGCCGAGCGCCTATGAGCGAGCCCAATTGGCCGAGATACAGAGCCTAGTATGGCCGAGCGCCTATGAGAGAGCCTACTGCGGCAGAGCAGTTATATATATATATATATATATATATATATACCGAGCCTTATAGGGCCGGACAACTATTTTACTTA